>PVIR01008163.1:0-57840 GCA_004026965.1 Petromus typicus
CTTGCTTGCTGCAGACACCTGGTTTCTAAATGCTGCCATGACAGCTGCACTTCTCCGTAGAGTTTCTGTCTGTTTGTACACCACCAGCAGGCCCAGCGCATGGGAGCTGGCTCTGATGGGAATTGGGGCCACAGCAGCCTGGATCCAAACCCCACATCTGCCACTCACCAGCCCTGTGGGTATTCACTTTCTCAGGGGGACGGCTGGGAGCAAATAGGACCTTATTCCAGGGGAGGCAGCTCTGTGTCTTGCATGCTAACACTGGATTTGACCTACATTGTAAAATGGGATTCTCGTAATAACATCGTAGGATTATTGTAATAATCATCAAAGACTAGCAGTAATATGGTTTAAATAGCCCCCAATAACCTGCCTTGGGTTTGTAGTACATTGTCATAGGGTTTTATGCACAGTAGAAAGAGGAACTTTGCAACCAGACAAACTAGACATTCTTACTAGCTCTTCTAGGTTATTTAGGTTATTGAAACTCCCTTGGACTTACTTTTGCTCATCTGTGATAAAAGGGTTGGTGATGTTTACAACTTAAGGTTGGTTTGGGAATTAGAAGGAAGTTGTGTAAGGTGTTTTGTGTATAGCAAGCAATCACCAAACAGTAGCTATTATCACTAGTACTGTTGTCCTCAGGGTAAACAGGAGTCTACTTTCACTAGGCTTGTTTTCTAACACCCATGTCTGGCTCTCAGTGCAGGTGGTTGAAACTTTCACAGCAGAAATGACTACGAGAAATATTAGGCTATGAGACTTCTGCTACTTAGGGTGGAACCTGTGGATCTGGGGCCCAAGAAACAGCTGCCTAGAGCTATCACACCCACACTCAGGGACCTGGAAAGAGTCATGGTCTGCTGAAGACCCTCACTTCACAGGCATGTAGTGGAGCCCACACGCCCCAGACAGAGCTCCTGGGTCTCCTGGGAAGTGGTGGACAAGTGGGCATCAGAGAGAGAAAAACTTCCTGCATGTGGACAATGGGCAACTGCTGGAACCCAGGGACCCAGAAATGCTCCAGTGCTGTCGCTGGGAAGAGCGCCCAAGGCCAGGCTTCACTCAGAACCTCTGCAGCCAGCCCTGGTCCGGGGAAGGCTGACCTTTGAATCATTTTTCCATCACCAAACAGCTGAATCTTAGGATGAGTTACTGAAGTTTCCTGGGAAATGGGAACACTCTGAGGTTTAAAGAATACTCGGATAAGAAGTGTCTCTATGACCAAACAGAGTAGGTGCTTAAAGTGACCAGTATTTTAAAAAAGCATCACTTGGCAAATACTAGTGTCCTCCTTCTTTAAGATACTAGTGCCTCTCCTCTGCCTCCTGCCCCTTGTTGCAGCAGCCCTGTACCTGCACACACCAAACACCTTTAACATCCTGCACCTGTGGATAAGGAGAAGGGGGATGTAGAAAGGAAGATGTCTCCTTTGCAGAGGAGGAGTCTTGTGTCCTTGCCTATAGGAGGGAAGGGGATATGATATCTCAGGAAAGGCCTGGACAGCCATGGATACTGTGGCCCAACCTCTTTACCTGATACCTGTGTGTCAAGTCAGAGACGCCTCCCACCTGGCCATTTTCAGATGCCTATTTTTTATTCAAGATAATTTTAGACTTACAGAGAGTTGCAAAAGTAGTTCAGAGAGTTCCTGTATACCCTTCATATTAACATTTCCCCCCTAATATTAACATTTTATGTAACCACAGAACAGTTATCAAAATCAGAAAGGTAACATTGAGTCAGTGCTGTTAACAAAGACAGATTCGTCTGCCTTTGGTCGGTGTGTCCTGAGTCCTTCCCTTGTCCAGGATCCCGTGTGGTGTCACATCTTCTCAGTCTTCTCCAGGCTGGAGCAGTGCCTTCCTTGCCTTGCTTCTAGTGGCCTCAAGCCCGATGCAGGATCCTGAGAGGAGCTCTCTCAGGCTTCCGATGTAGCACACCTGCTCTGTCTGAGAGGACTCAGTCGCATTGAGGGATGCAGGTTTACTTTAGTATTTCTCCATTTTCTCTCAGAGCCTTTGCTTCCACCGAAAATCTTCCCCATGGAATGAGAGAGCCCAAAGCGGCAGCTATTAATCTGCTTGGAGCACTACATCAGCCATGACACCTCCTGGCTTCTGTAAGACGTGAATCCTCTTCCCCACGCATCCGTCCGGCTGCATTGCAGTCACCCTAACTAAACAGTGACTCCCCAAGGACAAGGGGCTCACCTCTCTTGTTCAGGGTGTACCCCCAGTTTTGAATGCACCTTGCCTATCTGAATAAACGAGTAGTCACCACCGTCAGCCACCGAGTACGGACGGCCTGTGGAACGTAGGGGTCAGGTGTGCCAATTAAAGATGTGTAAGGCTTGTCACCTCTCAAGGTGTACACCACCCCACAGGAGAGATGGACAGACAGAAGAAGCCCATACACTGGCTAAACTCCAGCAGCAGCTCTCTTCCCCGGTGTGGTGATTGGCTGGGTGACTGGCTAGGCTTCAAATGAGACTTAGAAGGATTCATTTTATCTCGGACTATTCACACATATCCACAGTCTGCAGGAGGCTCCCGGCTCTCCTTCTAGTGTGGGTCTGCTTTGTTTGTTTGTTTGTTTGTTTACTTTTCTCTCACCAGTGTGCCCAGGGTGCTTTTCCAGCAACTTATAGCTGCTGTTCCTCTTCCCTCTCCTCTTTTTCCTCCTCCCATCACTCTTTCTCTCTCCCTTCTTCGTGTGTGTGTGTGTGTGTGTGTGTGTGTAAAACACTGCGGATTGAACCCAGGGAGCACTGAGCTGTAGCTTCAGCCTTTTTATTTATATTTTTCTTTTGAAACAGATGCTTTCTCCGTCATCCAAGTGAGCCTCAAACTTGCAGTCCTCCTGCCTCAGTCTCCCAGTAGCTGAGATTTTAAGCATGTACCACCACAAGTTCATCTTGTTTTTTAAAGCAGAGTGAAACATAAATTTATAAAACAATGTAAACATAGGGTCTTAGATGTTAAGACTTTATAGTTAATATTCTTTGTATATATTCAGTATTTTTTGTTTTTAGAAATTTTTCTTTTATGTTACTGTTCTTTTTAAAATTATCTTTATTGGTACATTATGAATACAAATGATAATCGCATTCAACATTAAGAGTTTGTACCAGAATATGACATGACTTGATTCTCATTTTTTCCCTTTTCCCCCCACCCTGTATTCCCCCACCCCTTATATACACAATCTTTGTTTGCTTTTTTCTTTATTATTACTACATTCATTTTCCCCTCGTTATTTACCCTTACACTCTTTCCTTTTAAATATTTTCTATTTCATAATATCAACTGTATATTATTGTTCTTTATTAATTTTTTATTTCGCTTTTCACTTACAAAAATTCTTGCAATTTTTCTTCATCAAAGCATTTCACCAGTGCATTGCACTTTTATAGATCAATATGATAGCCCTATTGTGTGGTTTATGAAATAATATGATTAAATTAATGACAGTTATAAGTTTGGGAACAGACCACTGATCACACATGCAGAGGGGACAGGCAGAGCCGAGCCGCATGCCTTGGGCACCGGTCTGCATTTCTGCTCCAGGCAGCGGCTCCAGAGCAGCACTCGCCCCGCATGCCGGTGACTCTGAGGTCACAGAGAACCTCCAACACGGACGATCTCGGCTCAGGCTCAGGGCGGGTGTCACTGGCTGAGCTGTCGCCCATGCTCCTGAGCTGGCACGTGAGGCGCTGATGATGAACAGACTCAGTTTTCCTCCCTTGAAGAACCAGTCCTGGCTGTGACATTGAGGAGTAAATGATTCGTCCTGCCGGAGACCACCGCTGACTTTCCGGAAGAGGCCACCCTCCCATGGTCCACAGAGAACGCAGTGAGGAAGGAACTCGGCATCCTCCTCCTACACTACCCAAGCACGCAGATGAACCCATTCAAAGTGCTGGAAGTGGAAGGTGCCAGCGGCAGCCGGGCCTTTTTGTGTACTCTTCCTAGGGCCTTGCCCCAGCCAGCAAAACCCACAGTATCCACTAGCATTACAGATAAGGGAGGGAGGGGAGCGACGCAGCCGGCCTCTCTGGGAGCTCGGTGCTGCACCGAGTGAGGATGGCGGTGGAGATAAGGGCAGGTCCCTCCCGGGGCGCCGGCAGCCCAGCCTATCAGGCTGATGCACACGGTGGACGCCAGCCCTGAGTGTGTATCAGGCCCGGAAGATGGAGTGTTGTGTTTCAACCTGTGGTGTGCACTGGACTTGCTGGAGAGATTACCACTTCCTGGGCCATGAATGTAATTAGATGATCAATCATGGAAGTTTAAAGTGAAGACAACTTTTGGGGAAGGACTTTTTGGTTCTTTTTACTGTGCTGCTTTGAATATCTGCAGGGAACAAAGGGACCCAAGGGAGACAGTGCTTCAGAAACAGCAGGACAGGCTCCTCCTGGAAACATCGCCAAGGAAGGGGAGGCCAGGTGCAGAAAATCACTGAGGTGTCTGGAAGCACCAGTTTCCTTGGCCTCACAGCCCCCAGGGCCCCCATTTTCCTGCTGCCACACCCTGAGGGGTGGATCAGGATAGGGAATGAGGGGCTCTTCTCCCACAGCCTGTGGAGTTCAACAGTGTAGTAATAGCTCAGTTATCCTTGGTGTCATGACGTAGCACACCAAGTCAATACAGTGGCACCTCTGTTCCTAAACTTAATTTGTTCTGTGCTTTTGGAAAAGGTGGGCACGTTCGTGTGTGTGTGTGTGTGTGTGTGTGTGTGTGAAAGATGGCCACCGTTGTGTCTGTCACCCAATGCAGAGTCTGAAAACCAAAACCAAATTTTGCCTTCCACGTCTGTTTGTGAACCAAATTGTGTGCAAACAAAAGCATCATGAACCGAGGTACCGATGCCTCTTCTGAGACCTACCAAAAAAGGTAGACTGAATGAAACCAGGTTGAGTACAGGGTCATAAGGCTTGGTGGGTACTTTGCACAGTGTCCCAGTGCTATGGGATGTATGTGGTTCCTGGGAGAGGCCTCTGCTCAAGCCCTGGGATCTTGCTTTTTCCAAGCTGGGGCATCTGAGACAAGTGTGGTAGGTGGCATAGGGTGGAGAGGTAGCTTCTTCCCTTCCCCATGCTTGGAATATGGACACAGCCCCTTCCTCATGAGCTGGCCCCTTCTCTGCCACATGTGCTTCATGTAAAGTGTTGTCGCCTGTCCTGGAACCCAGCTCATGATTACCATGCAATAATTCTGGCCCATTTCCTCAAAATTTATGATTTCTTTTATAAGAAAAACTAGAGATCTGTACTTTAACATGAAAACTCCAAATTTTAAATATTGAGATTAAATCTTATTTGTTCCACAATGCTGTATGACCCAACAAATTATGGCCATAGGCTACTAGGTGCAAATTTTGGCTATGATGAGTCTTTGCTAACAGTGCTATTGTAGAAACCTTTACTATTCTGTGCAGTAGGCTTTGCAGATAAGAAGGCCTTCACTGGCCTGGCAGTACCAGGCTCCATTCTGTCCCTTGTAACAACTGGATCAATTCCGCATTCTGATCTGCCCACAGCTGCCACTGCCTCAAGGTTTTGGGCTCATCGTAGGCAGGTAGTGAACTCTTCCTCAGCTGTGCAAAGGTTTAAACTTCTTGGATGGCAATTTTGTGGGGGATGTGCATGACTTGCAGGTGGAGCTAAGGTGCCTGGCACCAGAGGGTGATCTGCACAAATTTGGCAGCTCGAACTGATGCCTGTGAGGAGCTTCCCCTCCTTCTTGCCACAGCCATCAAAGCTCTCGTCAGCTTGTGCCTCAGGGAGCTGTCACAGCCTCATTACTGCTAATTCATCTTCACTTAGTGCATCAAAAGACTGATTTATAAAATTGGGTGGGCGCACAGGAAGTTTGATTAGCAACATTATGTTGTTTGCCGTGACGGGCTCAGAACACTTGGCTCATCTGTGTCCCAGGAGCCCGAGATAAGACCAGAGTGTTTGTGATCTGCCTCGGCAGTTCTCAAGGTCCGAAGCTAGAGCTGCAGCTCCAGTTGGGGTGTCCCCAATGGCATCTACTCCGTTTCTTACTCCACCCCCTAAGCAGGTCCCAGGATGCAGTGTGTTGGTTTGTTGTGCAAGGAGTGGATGTGAGCAGGGTCCCGGTCCTACCTGTCCTTCCACAGCTGAGTGGTCCTGGCCGAGAATTCCTGTACATCTCCACATCCAATGAAGCACGCTGGGATTTGGACTGTTTTGCCTTGCTGCTGCCCCATCACTCTCCATGTTAGGCTTCTTAACAACAAACTCCGAGGTCCTGTCTTTTTTTCAGGCTCTTGGAGAAAAGTAGGATAGAATATGTCTTGGATAAATGGTTTCAAGAAGCAGCATCCCACAAGGCAACCTGTTAGAGACCATGCCCTAGGCTGCTCTGAGCATCTTGGTGTTGTTTGTAAACATATGACCCAATCCTGTGACTGATGCCTTTGTCAGTGTCCAGAGGACACAGAGAGGAGGGTGTTAGGCTCGGAAAGCAGCCCTCATCAAGAAAGGGTAGAGGCAAAGGGTTATTGCCAGAAACAAACTGGCTGGACACAGACTGTTTACATGGGCAGTGTCTTCAGAGGCCAGTTGTTGCCCATCTCGGTGGGAAACAGGTTTGAGAGACCTAAACACACACAGAAGTTGGATAAATTTAGGTCAGATTCAGAACATACTTGTGGAGACTCCAGAATTGCTTTCCTTTAGTTGGCTTAGTGTCTTTGAAGATGCCAGTGATGAGGCTGCTGGTACCTGCCATGTACAGACAACCTGTTCAAACATCAGACAGAGCCCCTTAGGATAAAGCAGAGGACTTGCAGGAGACTTGAGCTGTCATCCTGGTTAAGGAAACAACCATCGCTGGGTACTTGGGCAGGTCCTTTCACTTTTCTGGCCTTGGTTTTTGAATCCACAAAATGAAGAAATTAGATAGTCCTAAGGTTTCCTTCCAGTAGCAAAATTTAAAATTCTGTGCTGTCTTGGGTTAGAAAACACAAGTATGACGACCGTTGAGTGCCCTCTCCTGCCCAAAAAATGTGTTAAAGGCTCATGTCTTATTTAATCTCCAAAAGAGCCTCACAGGGAAGGCAGCCTCCTCCTGTTTTAGAGCACTATCACTATTGGTCCTGTCGCGAGCATTTATTAAGCACATATCAAACTGGCAGTCTTCTTGGTAGATGCCATTGTACACACTGGTTTAAAATAACCTCTGCCTTCAGGGCCTAGAGATGCAACAGAGAAATATGACAGACCCAGAGCAAGCAGGTAACAAGAACCTGTACCGGTGGAGGGTGAACAGTGCCAACCTTAGCAGCTCCCGAGAACAGAGATGCTGTCAGTTTGTAGGAGGCACAGGAAGATCTGACCGCGGACGATGGTAACGTTGGACATTTTCATCAGGGTTGCATACGCTTTGGAATGTGCTGTTTAACTGGGTTCGCTGTCTCTGAAGTTATGTCTGAGAGCTCTCATAATTAAATGATACCTGACTAGTAATTGCAACTGAGAAGCAGAGAAGGGCTCATCCAAGGGAACCGTGTTAGCCTGCTGTGTGTCAGACACGTGTGTGTGTGTGTGTGTGTGTGTGTGTGTGTGTGTGTGATAGATGAACTAAGCCAGGGCTGACCATGGCCAGAACTTGAGAGAGACTACCAAGCCTGAGTGTTTTTCTGCCTCCCCTGCCCACAGTCTCAGGAGCAGCAATGTCTCACAGCTCCTATGTCCTCAGAATTTACAATGAAGGCTGTGGGCCAGCTAGGCCTTCCTCTTCTCAGAGACTTAGAAGGAAGGTAGGTCAAGGTTACTGCACAGTTGCAAGACCTGCACTGAGAGGATTGTAGCCAAGGCCATTTGCCAAGGGTCCCTGCATTGCTGGCCGTTCAGCGCAGGGCTAGTTGGTGGGAGCCACGTGTCATCAGGACCAGACTCTCTTGAGTGTGCAGAGATCTGGGAGCCACAGAGGCAGATGGGTCTTTTTCTCTCATGCCAGCTTGTGTTTTTCCTGGGACTCTCCAGTAGCATGGTGCCAACTCTCCAGCAGCTGCTGCACTGCTGTTAGTGACATGAGCTGCCACTCTTGGGCATCCACGTGCTAGACTCTTTGTTTAGTTTTTCTGCTCCCTTCATAATTCCTCCAATGCCCCATTTTATAGATAAGAAAACTGTGATTCAGGCCAGTTACAATGTCCAGGCCACACTACTAGCAAGGATTGAAGTCGATTTTATCTGTCTAATAAAAAGAAAAAGAAAAAAGACAGGCCACGCTGAGTGCTCTCCTTTGATTTTGGGGATGGAATGAAACCAGTCTTCTGTATTTTGATTTTCACTGCTTAGCAAAGCCCCGCTTGTTAGAAGGAGGCCATAGGGGATGGTTGAGGTGTGCTGCCAGTACCCTGCAGCCTGCCACTGGGGCAGGAATGCCCCCACCCCACCCATGCTCCCGGCGAGGAGCAGGGAGAAGTCAGGCTGACTCCAGTGGACCCAGGCTTGTCCATACTTCTTGGCGTCACTCAAAACCCACCGTGCCCAGTGCTCCCTGTGCTAGCTGTCCAGGCAGCCTGGTGTTCTGGAGAGACTGGGGTGTGGTCCAGACCTCGACCTCCCTCTTCATAAGCTGTAAGGGGTTTCTGGGGCCACATGGTCTCTGAACAGACTGGTGGGTGAGGCCCTGGGCACATCCAGGAAGCCACACTGTGGTCAGTCAGAGGCACACGTCTCTATATGTTTTTGGACGTGGGACCTGGATGTCCTCCTTTCCTGTCACCGTAGGTCCAGACTCCACTCTGATGTGATGAAGAGTCTTGGACTGGATGCTCTGTGCTGGGCCTGGCCTGGGCGCGCTGTGCCAGCCTATGCCTGCTCTTCACCTGCATCCCTGGAGTAGCATCTCTGCACACAGGGCTGCAGTGCTGAGCAAACAGTATCGCAGATATCCAGCACTTTATCCAGGGCCTGGTGCACAACAGGAGCCCTGTAGCTGTTTTATTTAGGATTAAACTGGGTGTCCTGCCTGCCTGTGGGCCCCACCAACTGCGTCCCCGCCTCCGTGGAAGGAGAGTGAGACCCGTCAGCCCCAGGGTAACGTGTTTAAGGAGCAGCTCCTCTAAGGACACTAAGTGCTGCGAGGGCCAGCTGACCAGTGCAGTGAGTCCCCAGGGCTCTTTTTGTACTGGACCGGGCTGATCGGCATTGCAGGCCAGACTGGCAAGAGAAGAAGCCTGCAGAGAGGGTGAAGGACGGGAGTGGACAGACAGCTAGAAACCTGGCTTGCATTCATCTTTTTTTTTCTTTTTTCAGGGAACAGGAAGTAATGGTTAAAGGGCAGATTCTTGTCTCTTTTTTTCCTCAGTATTAGGGATTGAACTCAGGACCTTGTGTCTGCCACACAGGGATGGCATCACTGAGCTACATCCTTGGCTTGAGGATAGACTCATTTTTAGAACATTTTGTTATAGAAAATTTCAAACATTAAAAGGTAGGGAAAAAAAAGTCATTTTATGATCCTCTTTGTATCCATCATCCAGCTTCAGCCACAACTTGTGACCAATTGTGTTTCACCTGTGTGTCCACCCTCATTTTCTTTTCAAATAAAGCCCAGAGAACATAGTATTTTATCTGTAAACATTTCAGTGTGTGGCTCTGAATGATAAGAACTCTTTAAAAAATTAATGGAATGCCCTCACCATGCCTGAAAATTGTGATTGGTAGTTCCTAACAGTATAAACATCTCCTGTTCAGATTCTCAATTGTCTCTGAAATGTCATGATTTTTAATAATTCGGTTCTTTGAGTCAGGATCCAAATAAGGCTGGCACATTGCAATTGGTTAAGCCAGCCCTAAAGTTCCTTTTATTCTAGAGGGCCTCTCCTCATCTCTTTCTCTCTGCAATTTATTTTTGGAAAAAAGCAGTTCATCTGTCCTGTAGCATTTTCAGTAATCTGGGTTTTCCTGCCTGCATCCCATGGGAAAGTTTTACCGACTTCTTTGAGGTCTTGACCCTTTGAGGCCATGGCCCTGGGCCTGGCCTACTGCGCTGACTGAGGGGAGATGGAAGACAGGCTTCCCGAACGCTCTCGGCAGTTGATCGAGGCTCGTGGTGTTACTTGGATTGATACTGTCTCTGTTTCTATGAACAGGGATGTCTTTTCATAAAGCAAAGTGATTCTCTGCCAAATAGCAAGGATTGTTTTCCCTCCTTCTAGAGCAATAATGTTCAGGAATTGTCTCCCTTTTGACTTTCAAGAGCATGTTTTCTCAATTCTTCCCTGAAATTAAAGTAAAGGTCAAGGAGGCTGGTGTGAGGCGGGCCCTCTCTCCTCCCCCAGCTCCTGCAGGATGGGGGCAGGACCCCGGGAGTCACTGCCGAAGGTTGGGCTCAGGGTCCTGCCCAGCCCTCAGGCAAACCGAGCTCAGCTTTCCAGTTCTTTCCTTCATGGGCGGACAATTGTGAGGGAGAGAAAAGGAGAGAAGGGGAAGGAAGCCAGCCAGCAGCCTGTGAGACCTGTCCTGAGTGGAGGTTTTCTGAGCAGCTCCTGGAGCCTTACTTTCCCCCAGTTCCTTTCCAAGTAGGGGCCAGGCCCCGCTGCCCATCTGCTTCCCACCGGCCACTTCGCTGCTGGGCGCGTGAGCTGTGCCTTCCCAGAGCAGTGCTGGCTCACTGAGGCTTTTTAATCAAAAGGCAGCACACGCAGAGACCAGCACCGGCTTAGCACCGCTGGAGCCATTCTCTCCACCCTCCCCGCACTGAGTCACTCCAGCTAACAGTTAATTAATGTGTGACACTTTGACAGTTTGCGAGGAGACGTCTTTTACGGAACCATCAAAATCCACAGGGATGGGGCTGTCAGGCAGACACTCCTGCGAGCGTGTGCTCACTTTGTCTCCAGACTCTGCCTCACCCCCACTGCGGAGCTGGAAGCCTGTGTCTGGCAAGGCTGCACGGTCCTGCCCCTGCTGCTGGCCAGGCGGTTCAGAGTGCTTGCACTTCCCGGAATGCTGGCCACCGTGGACACACAAGGAAGGTCTCTGGGATCAGGGCTGCAGGAGTGAGAAGGCCATAGTCATGCTTGGCTCCCTTCTCCCTCTGGTCCAAGCAGATTCTCACCTAGGACCATTCTGTCGCTGGGCCGGGGCCTGTGAGTGCTCAGCTCCCTGCTGACCCCAGCACAAGGGAGCCCAGTCTCAGCAGCACTCAGGGCCTTCCTGGGAATGCTGAGGAGTTGCTGGCCGGTCATGATACCAGAAGATGGCTCCTGGGCCACTGTGCTTCTGCGACCTCACTCCCACAGTAGTCTAGATGCTGTGAAGCCGCGGGCCCTCAGCTTTTCAGTAGACCCTTCCCCATCATCTCTGGGTTCCCCTTCACAGGACAGGTATTACCTGAGGTCCATCCCCACCTCCCACCTGCCCACAGGTACCTGCATACATCCGGACTCTTTCCTGCCAGTGCCAACGTCCTTGGCTGCCATTGTGATGGTCCACTTGGGGAGCTCTGAAGAGAACCCTCAAGTTGGGCACTCAGTATCGATGACTGGGGTCCAGAGCAGAGCTGATAACCTTTAAGAGGGACACATGTGGAGAAATGGCTGAGGAGTAGAGAAAGACCTGGGGACTGGCTCACGCCAGCTTCCGCCTTAAGTGAGATGATGTCTCTCTTACATTGGTTGAGCACCTGCTACTGCCAGGGACTGCGCTGGGAGGTGAGAAGGCCAGAAGAGACAAGGCTATGGCAGAGACAAGGATATGATCCTTACACTGGAGCAGCTCAGTTTGGCAAGAAGCATAGAACTAAACAAATAATTAGACAAATAATGACTTAATTATACCTGCATGTCACCTTGGAGCTCATGTATTAAGGAAAGTCAGGAAGGCTTCCCTGGTGAAGGAGCTCAGAAGATAGCTCTGAAGGGTGAGGAGAACAGTGGAAACGAGGAGGAAGGGGAGGAGGAAGAAGAGGAAGAGGAGGAAAAAGAGGAGGAGGAGGGGGAGGAAACCTGTCAGGATGTGGGACCCTGAGTCGAAGGGGCAGGACAAGGCCTGGTGAGGAATCAAGATGATGGGCCCTGAGAAGGGAAGGTGGTCGCCCGTGCTCAGGTTTGTGGGTCTGGTGACAGGAAGTTGGGTGAGTGCCCACAGATAGATTGTTTTACTGTGAGTAGGAGATAGGGCTTGAGGGTGGGGAAGGGTTTAAATTCAGGTAGGAAAGAGGAGTTGAACAGGTGACTAAAATGTGAGTTTTGGTGTGGTCCACCGAAGACCCTCAAGATGGTGTCCACCCTCCTGGCTCCAGCTGGACAGGAACTGAAATAGGCAGAGAGCAAGAGGGTAAGATCCATCTTGGCCAGCCCATGATTTCTAAGGAGGCCTTGATAGTGTTTTCCACAGAAACAGTTTCTGAGCTCTGTGACCAAGCTGCTGCTCCCAGCTCCTTGTTCCCTGCTCCCTGCTACTTTGCACAATGTCGGGTTGAACCTGTCATGCCCAGGGAGGGAACAGGAACAAGGCAATCAGTGTGGTGCTCGTCCACAACCTCACAAATGGTAGTCCACATTGTTGGCAGACAGGCTTCTCCACTAGCCTGGCTCTCTGAATTATTCATACCTGTTCCCCATAGCAATGTTGAAGCTGCAGGTACAGAAGGAGTCCAAGGACCTAGGAGAAGGGACACTTGTATCAATCAGCTTTTTGTTACTATAACAAATACCAAAAATAATCAGCTCAAAGTGAAAAGGTTTGTTATGGCTCAGAGTTTTAGAGGTTCCAGCCCCTGGTCCTTTGGCTGTGTTGCTTTTGGACCTGTGGTGAGGTAGCCCATCATGGAAGAAGAGTATGGTGGAGAAAGCTGTCATCTCATGGAAGCCAGGAAGCAAAGATAGAAAAGGAAGGGCCAGGGAGCTATGTTCCCCTTAAGGACACACCTCCAGTGACTGAAGTCTTCCCGTTAAGCCCTACATCTGAGCTTGTCCACTGCCTCACAACCGGAGCTACAGCTTGAACACTTGGACCTTTGTGGGACACTGAAGATATGAACCAGAATGGCACCCTCCCTCAGCTGCAAATGGCCTGAGCCAGGTGAGAAGATGGTTCCTGGGCTCTCAGCCAGCCCCCCTGTGCAATGAGGCCTGAGACACCAGGAAAGATGTCCAGAGCCGGAAGAGGGTGAGGCCTGGAAATTGAGAGCACCCAGTGTCATTTCTCCATGCCTGGCTTGCCTGGGTCCCAACGTCTGTCCTCCCCCTGTTTCTCCTCTTTTCCACTGACTCCTTGGAGGCAGGGCTGAGAGCCCTGCTGTTCTGAGTGATAGAGCCTCCCCACCCCCACTCCAGCTTTCCAAGGTCTAGGCACAGAGCACCTCTGTGGAGGCTGCTTGGCCTCCAGTTAGGCTCTAGGCATGAGTTTGTCCCCCAAGGCTCCTGTTGAAGGCTGTCTCCAAGTCCAGAGCATTTGAGGAATTATTCTATGACTCTTTTTACTCATAGGAACAAAAAGAAATAGGGGTGTAGTTGCAAGATTCTGGATCCCTGAGCCTCAGCCTGGTCCTCTGCCAGGAGGAGGGGTGGTCATCCTCAGAGGCCCCCAGTCCACCGACTCCCAGTTCTCATCCAATTCAAATCACTCTGACAATGTGCTGCTTTTGAGATGCAAATGCCCAATGCTTCTCCCCCCCACCTACTTTTTCATTGAAATGCTTCGAGTCTCAGAAAAGAAAGGGAAAAAAATGATGTGTTTAAGACAGCAGTGTCTCACCCGCCATCGAGCCTGATAAGGGATTGTTAAATTTTAATTAGACAATTAGATTCCTTCAACTGCCAAACTTCAGAGGAGGCAGGCTCCGAGGTGACAGTGCAAGGCTGAGGCTGAGGCAGGAAACAGGCTGTGCAGGGTGATGCTGTGCCAGAGCTTCTCACAACCCATCTAGGTTCTGAGTCCTGATGAAACAGAAACAAAAGAGACAGAAATGGAAATAGAGTAACAGAGGTAGACAGATAGAGAAGGACAGAGGGTGGACCAGCCAGCTTTCTTCCAAGCTGCCGAGAGGATAGAAGATGGATTCTTTTGACTCCTCCCACCACCAGCAGCCTGGGCACTAAGTGTAATCGCATCGCTCAGATTTTTCTAAGAAAATGTCAGATTTGCTGTCAGCTTTGAACAATAAGCCTTAAGGCTGAGGCTCTTCTTCCAACATACAAAACACATAAGAAGCAATTTCTGGGGTACCTGTTTGTCTCTGAGGTGTGACAAGAGGGGGACCCACCCCTGCCTTAGCTGATCTTCCTCAGCCCTGCCCCCCCCACCCTCTCTTGCACTCCAGCCCTCTGTGCAGTTGCTGGTCATAGCATCTGGGGGGCGCAGCTCTGCCCCCGCTTTCTCATGGCTTCTCATCTGGAGAACTAGTTAATTTTCAGGTAGTGCTTACACAGGAACTAGGCACATTGTAAGACACAGGGGGCAAATGGCAGAAGCTACTAAAGTTGGAGATGTCCGGGTCCTCATTTCACATGGTCTGATATTTCTATGCCCCTGGACTCATTCCAGACAGCTCGTGAGAAGAGGCCATGGTTGAGGCAGGCTAGCATGAAGCAGAGTGTGGGGTGGACTCGACGGCAGACTGTACTGTGCACTAGAATAGAGGATTCTTCTGGAAGACCTTTTACTAGATATTTGCCTTTTTGTGTGGGGGCAGAACAGTGATTACTGGTGACAGATGAGGGACACATGATTTCTGGCACTTTGATGGCCTGAGGCTTTCAGGCCATCAAATTTGCCACACAAATGGCACTTGCTTATCCCTGGCTTCCACCAGGGCAGCTGAGAAAGAAAAGCTTAGGACACACCAGAGCACCCTGATGCTTGTCTGTAAGCATCTGCCTGGTGGCCACATTGCCTCGCCCTGCAGGACAGATGAGATGGTACCTGGGGAGGCAGGCACATCTCAGGACCTGGCATCAGCAAGACAGATTATCCAGCTGTGGCTCAGGAAACACGATCGAGTAGCTGCACCCAAAGGGGCTGAGAAGTGGCAGTAATCATACGAGTACATGGTGATCACTACCTACTTGTTGTAGGGGGAGGAAAGGATGGGCTGGAGCAGGGAGAGCTCAGGTTGGGCAGGCTTTTTGGGGTGTTGTGAGAAAAAATCAGTAGGAAAATCCCAGGGAGCAAGCTACTTTATCGATCCTAAGACATACCCCCATCTCAATACTGCTGAAATCAATGTGTTCTGTCATCGATGGGATCTTAAATCTTTATTGAGGTACTTGAAGCTGTGCTGTATCTTGCATTCAGCTTTGTGGCAGATCCTACAAAATGTGGTGAGTACTATTCCAGTTATTGGCTTCAGCAGTGACCCAGTGAACTAGATCCTCCAGGCTAGTTGTCACCTCATCCTGAGGATCACTCAGTTTGTCCTGCAGCTACGGTCCAGGGACAGACTTTGCTCCATCTTGGAATCCTTCATCAGTGTCTTCATGTGGTCTTCTGGGTGTGGACCCCTTATGTTCCATTGTGTGTCCAGATTTCCTCTTTTTATCGTAAAGACACAAGTCACATAAGATTAGGGACCACTCTACTGATTTCATTTCTTCTTGAAAAGCATTCTTTCCAAATTCAGTCGTGCTTGGAGGTACTGGGAAGAAAGTTTCAACATAGGTCCTTTCTGAGTGGGGGAGCAGGGGACACAATTCAGGCCATAACAGTGTCCAGCACCACCACCCACGATGCTCTTTGGCTATGCTACTTCTCTGCACTCGTGAATCTAGTGCTCTGTGTTCACCGGTACATTTCAGATCAGGAGGTGTTTCCTTCCAAGTTATATAAGCCCTTGGATTCATCCAGGAAATGACTTTGCACAAGTACTGCCTATTACCAGAATCAGGAGTCAGAAAAGAACAAGACAGTGTGCTTTTTAATTTTTTGATTCATCAAACAGATGAGGCATGAGCAACACATGATACAGTTCTTGAGACAGTCACATTTGGGTGAGAAAACAGACCACAGAACCCTGGAACCATGCTGTGGGGGCCACGCAGAGAGTGGGTGATGGTCCTGGTGGGACGATGGGGATGGATTCCAGGGCGGGAGGATTCCAGGCCACAGTTGCTTCCAAGGATGTATAAAGACTGAATAGAGATATTTTTCCGATATTTTTTCCAGATATTCTCTTCATTTGTAAACTGAGGTAACAATTGAAAGCTTCAGACTGGGCCAGGGATATAGCTCAGTGGTTCTGGCGCCTGTCTTGCAAGTGCAAGGGCTGGGTTCAATTGCCCATAACCACACAGCAATATTGGGCTTGGAGACTTACACCAAGCAGCAACCAGTACCACCCAGCAGCAACCAGTACCGCTTACCACAGTGCCGGGCATGGTGGCTCACGCCTGTAATCCCAGCACTTGGGAAGCAGAGGCAGGAGGATTGCTGTGATGTGAGTTGGAGGCTGAGCTCAGGGTCAGCCTAAACTACAAAGTGAGACCCTGTCTCAAAAAAACTAAAAAAAGAGAAAGCTTCAGACTGTTGTTTGCAGATAAATGAGATAGTATGTTTAAAATAATTTGGCAAATTCTTAAACCCTTCACAAGTATGGGATGCTCAGCATTGCTGCAGAAAGCAAGTGTGGTGGAGGTGAGAATGGAGAGGGAAGAGGGAGGGGGATACAGATAGTGGAGAGCCACGGCAGACTACTCAGAGAAGGAAGAAGCCAGGAGAGGACCAGGGAGTGGGGGCAGCAATGAGTAGTCCTCCCACGGCCCCGGGCCCTGATTGTGCCGGCATAGTGCTTTATACTTAGCAGGTCCAACAAGACACTGATAGAATAAATGAACGTCAGAAGCAGCCCGCTGGCCGGATCACTGTGCCCGTGCCAGTCTCCTTTTGTGTGCTCCAAATGGAAAGAGGGACCAGTTGGCCTTGCTAAATTCAGCATCAGTATAAAACAGTGCTCCACTGCCCTAGGACTGGAAACTTGCTGAACAGTGCATTGCATGTCATCTCACACAGGGTTAGGGTTTTACTTCCCCTGGAGATCCCAGAGAAGGGGTGCTGGGGAGGACACCATCTACACCCTTCACCAGCTGCTCCCAGAATGCATATGTCAGACAAGGCTGGGGCTGTAGACACAGGCTGAGCCCTCTCCGTGGTGCTCTCTGGCCCTTTGCAGTGAGTGTGCCCTGCTCCCTCATTTGAATGTGGTGCCATGTTCATCCCAAATGGTATAAACTGATGGCTTTCAAATCCATCTGGCTAGCAACGTGCCCGGAAGTCGTGGTTTTTGTGCCAAATGTCTTGAAATGCTGATAAATTTAATTCCACTATATAGAATATGAACTATATAGAATATGAATTTCGATAGCAGTAAAGATGACTGTATTATGTACGTATCACGTTTCAATCACAACCAAAACACAGGCTGTCAAGGTGACACCTCCTGAGTCTCTCCTGAGCCCCTCTGCTCTGTTCTCTGAGAGCACACTGCAGAGCTCAGCAAAGAAATGCTGTAGCTATCTTTGACTCTTCACCCTGCTTACGTCTGATCTCTGTCTTACACATAGCTATCCAATGACCAAGTTCCATGACACTGGCTCTCCCATCCCAGTACTGGAGATTTAACTCAGGTCCTTGCACATGCGAGGCAAGAGCTCCACCGAGCTCCACCCCCTGCTTTGGGAATGACTTACAAATTAGCTCTGATTCTGAACACTCTCTCCATCCTCATCTCCACTACTGACTGCAAACACCTACCTGACTTTCAGCAACAGCCTCTTCTCACACTGAGCTCTCCTCCATACCATAATAGCTACTTTCTAGATGGCACTTCAATGGAGTCACTTCTCTGCCCTAACTTTTCCTGGGCTCCCAAGCCAGAGAATGTCCCTTTCTCCAACCTGGCTCTCATGCCTTATGCTGTTAGCCAAGGGGAATTTTTTTTCTTGGTACTTGTGGCTTTCTCTTTTCTGGGGAAACTTCCCCACTCAATTCTTTCAGCTCTTCCTCTGACTTCATCTTAGCTGCCACCTCTTTCCAATCATCCTTCTCCGGGGACAGGATTCCCATTCTCCATGACTGTCATCAGATATATCCTGTCAGAGCTCGTTTCTTGCTTGAATTCCTGGTATGCTGCCTATTTTCCCTCTCATCTGTGCTCTGTTCTGCAGTCTGAATCATCTCTCTTCTAGGCAGATCTGGTCTGGTGACTGCTCCTGTAGGGTCCATGCCAATTCCTACTGTGACTTTCAAGGCCCACCGTGCTTTCACCTTGGCAGCCTGCCCCAATTCCACTCATGCCAGAGCCCTCTAGGATTCTGCTGTCCAGGATGTCTTTCAGGGCCACTGGGTATCTACGATTTAACTGTACGCTTTGTATATTCTGCTTTTTGTGTATATTTGTATATTCTTCTTTCTTTGTATATTTTTGCTTTCTGTGCTCCCTTGAAATGGGGAGCAGGCTGCCCCACAGTGTGGCCCAGACACAGTGCCAAGTGTGCTGTGTACAAAGATCACATGACCCTAGGAGTTGATGTGACTCTCCTCACTTTGCAAAAAGCAGAGGTTCCTGTCTTCACTCAGGTCTGTGCCAGCGCTCTTCCTTCAGCTCCCAGGTCTTCACCTAGCTAATTATGAGATGTCCTTCAGTTGCTGAACATTTTTTGAACACTACTTCCTCCAGAAAGCCTTCCTTGAGTAGCCAAGCTACCTTGCAAATCTCTCTCCTCAGTCCATTAAGAAATCTCCTTAAGACATGCTTGTTTTGTTGACTATTGTTTCTTCCAAAATGTGAGCTACAGAACCACATATATTTTGTTCCTGCTCACATTTCCTGCTACTATATAGAACAATGCTTAGTAAATATTTATAGAATCAAGGATAAATAATTGTCTATTTCTTTCCTACCACTATAAGCCAAAACTCCTAACTTATCTTAATGTGCATGGTTTGTGCTTGTAAGTGTGCTGTTGAATAAATGAAAGAATGTGATTGGCTTGTTTCAAGGTCATTTATTTTATTATGCATTTAAAACTGTCTACTTATTCATTCCTTCTACTATCGCAAGAATTTGCTAGCAGAAGGTGCATGGCAGGCCCTAATATTATTTTAAAAGTGTTGCTTATAAAGTTAAAATTCTGAGTCTAGACAATTCTTTCGGTGTCATTAGTTGTGAGTAGTAATAGTTGCCTTCCACCCTGAGTCCTCAGGGGGAGGCCGTGTGCCTTGGGAACCTTCTCACTCCCTGTGTCCATTTCTTCTGGCCAGAGCCTCGCCACTCAGTGGCTCCACTGCCCCTATGGATCCACTGAACCTGTCCTGGTATGATGATGACCTGGAAAGGCAGAACTGGAGTCGGCCCTTCAATGGGTCAGAAGGGAAGTTGGACAGGCTCCACTACAACTACTATGCTATGCTGCTCACTCTTCTCATCTTCATCATTGTCTTTGGCAATGTGCTGGTGTGCATGGCTGTGTCCCGCGAAAAGGCGCTGCAGACTACCACCAACTACCTGATCGTCAGCCTGGCTGTGGCTGACCTGCTTGTTGCTACGCTGGTCATGCCCTGGGTTGTCTACCTGGAGGTAGGTGTGGACCTCACCTTACTGCACTGGAACCTGTACTCCAGGTTCCAAATTACTCCCACAATAAGTTGCCTGCTCCTTCTTCCTTTCCCTCTGGGCTCAAGATTTTTCCCCAACAGGTGGTTAGACTGTCTCCTTGATAAGCACAACTACCATCTGTACAGTAATTACTAAATGCTAAGCCTCGGGTTAAGTACACAGTGTTTTCCTAAATAATGCTCCAAGCAGCTCTGTGAGGCTGACATTATCACCATTTTGCAGATGGTCAGCCAGGTGGTCATTTCTCCTACATCACACAGGTACAAAGTAGAACTGCCTGAGTCTAGAACTGGTTCATTTGGTCATACTAGACATGAAGCAACTAGGGAGGATCCCCGAGGAAGTGACATGTTAGTGTTCCCTGCGCCCAAATTCTTCATCCATCTCCAACATCAGAAATGGGACTACTCTGAGTTTTCTTAGAACCTCTAGATAGAGATGTCATTAACTGTGCTATATATAGCCCCTTTCCTTAAGAACTGGTTAGCTACTCCTTGTGCCATTCTGGAAAGAACATAGCTCTGGGTCTTGAAATGGGGAGCAGGCTGCCCCACAGTGTGGCCCAGACACAGTGCCAAGTGTGCTGTGTACAAAGATCACATGACCCTGGGAGTCGATGTGACTCTCCTCACTTTGCAGGAAGCAGATGTTCCTGTCTTCACTCAGGTCCTGCAGCAAGGGAAGAAGCTCTACAGGGAACCTGCTCCAGACAAGCACTTTCCAAGCCTGGTAGACAGATGTGGGAGGGCCTAGGTGTCAGTAGGTACAAGGTGGCTCCTGTCCAGATCTTAGTCTAAAATTCGGGGGCTGCCTATTCAGGACTGAAGTGGACCTGGAATTGTGTGACTGATCGGGCATCAGGAGGAGGCCACTACTCAGCTCTATGAGCTGTCATTTTGCTGCTCTGGGCAAGATGGGAACTTATCTGTTTTACAAAGATGAGTTCCTGTCTGGGTGGAAAGACTTCTGTTGTTGAAAGAAAGTAAAAAATATAGATTTGAGCACAGGAGATGACTAACAGCAGCAGCTCTGATGGGGAAGGGAGGCTGGTCCACAGTCTCACGCCTGTCTGTTCCTAGGCCCCCAGGCACTCTTGTCCCCCTGGTGTGCTCACCACAGTGGTGCACAGAGAATTCTGGTCCATTATCCCCTTGACTTGTTAGTATAGCCAAAGCTATCTGAAACTTTCAAAATGACCTGACTGAATAGTAAAAAAGACTCAAAAGAAAATACAGTAAATACATTTTAAAGAGAAGGAAAACAACATAAAAATGTACAAATGACACAGGACAGGTTTCTAAATCCTATGACTCACGTGTTTGTAAGGGGCCTGGACTCTGTCCATCCTATGTCCTGTCTGATAGCTTTTTATTCTCAGATTTGACCTGTGTCATGTTCCTTCCCAAAGAGAGTCCTAGACCCCAGACAACCAGGGCAAGGTCATGGGGAAAGTAGTAGAACAAGCAGCTTCTGTTCACCTCAGTCTCCTGATCTATAACTTAGGAATAAAAGAGTTATTACCTCATCATGGAGTTGGGTCAGGATCGAATGAGTCACTCTATGAAAAGTGCGTAGGCTGATACTATCCATATGCAGGGTTGGTGAAGGCAACAGTGATGATAGATTATCTGACACTGGAGGGAACTCTCCCTCCTCTCCAGCACTCTCCTTACCAGACAGACACCCTCCCCCAGACTGACAGGTGCTCTCCCTGGGGCTGTGGGCAAGACTTCTGCTGACTTCCGGAATACCACTCGTGGCTCGGTGGGCGTGAGGCCTCACACTCCACTCCACTGAATGCTTTCTGGGCGAACTTGGCCACACTCCATGTCCTCTCTGAGTTTCATTTCTCTTAACTGTAAGTGGAAATAAGCAGTCTCCTCTTGTAAGAGTCTAAAAAATAACAAATGAGATAAAATAGTGCCCAGAGTAGATATTCTGTAACGTGGCTGCCAATACTTTATCTTGGGCTTTTGAACAGTCACTCTCAAATGCTCTGCAAAGCAGTTGTTCCGGAGCCCAGGGAAGAGAGCTCATCAGCCCTCCTTCCCTTCTAGGCTCCGGGCAGGCTGGTGAGGAAAGAAACTGGAGAGTGCGCTGAAAGTTGGGTCGAAGTGTGAGTGGTTCATGTCTGTGTCCAGAAGCCTATGACGAAGACTAAGCCGCTCAGTTAGTGTTTATAGAATGGAAGGACAGCAGGGAGGAGAGAAGGAGAGAAAGGACACAGAGATAAAAGCCCTGTCCTCTCAGACCTGGATCCCAGGAACACGAAAGCAGCTTCTGGATACCAGTCCTGGGAGAGGCTTTAAGATGAGGCGAGTCTGAACCAGCTGGGCTTGGGTCCCTGTCCAGTGGCTGCCTTGAAGTAGACTCTGTTTATGTCCGGAAGCCCCTCCAAATCCTCCACTGCCACCCCAATTGGGTATCCACTGGTCAGCTCCTATAGTGCAGGGCAACAAGGAGAAACTGTGAGATGGGCCCGCAGGAAATATTGCTACAGGAAAGGCCTTTGTCATCTGCAGAAAGCTGCTATTTCCTCCTTGTGAGATGCCAGCACTGCAGCACTCATCCAGGAGCTTTAATGCCAACGTCTGGTTCTTTGCCTGAGCTCAGAAGAGAGGGCAGAGGTGAGGACGAGCAATGTGGCCGGGAGCCCTGCTGTCCTTCTGAGCTGGGACCCAAGGCTGGTGCTGCCCTGCTCTGGTCACCGGAGAGGGCTTTGTCCCTTCTCCCTCCATGTCCTCAGTGGTTGAGCTGCTCCATACTTCCAGAGACACCAGGGCCAGCCAGCTGTGTGATCATGTGTGTTAGTGTGAATGAGGGACAGGGTGTGTGTGTGTGTGTGTGTGTGTCTGTGTGTGTGTGTGTCTGATATAAAATGTTTTTCCCAGGAGGTGACCTCCTCATTCCCATTAGACCAAAGACAGATCATTATATCACCTCTTTCCCAGCTTCAGGGAAAAGTTCAGGGTGCAGACTTTGTTGGGGTTTCCATAGGAAATGCAAGGTGGGACAGAACAAGCAGCCAAAGATTTTATATTCTGAGTAGCTCCAACACACTTGGGCTAAAGAAGAAGCCCCCAGTTACCTGACATCTGGCCGAGGACAATTTAGGACATGGGAAATTTTGGCTCAGTGTGGGAAGGCACACAGGGAAAGGCTGGATGTCTTGCACTGAGAGGTACTGTGTTTATGAATCAGCTGGTCCTAGGAGAGGCAGAGTCCCCCCAAGTCTGAAGGTGCCCCAAGTACCATAGCATCAGGAACATAAAACATAAAAATATAGTTAATTTAGTTTTTTCTGTGATGCATGAACACCAAAATGAAAAAGGTTCTAAGAACACACAAGGGGAACCACATCAGTGTTTTATAGGTTAACATTCAAAATGAGGCACTAAGTGAGGTGACTTTCTATCTGGTCAAGTTCTTGGCACAAAGAGGATGTACAGTCTGGGAGAAGAGAAGCCAGGGGACCTGACCCTCAGATTCCCAAGGCACTGCTTCCGTCATTGCTGCTTCTCCAGTTGCTCCCAGGCAGAAGCTGCCCATTGCTGCCTTCTCCAAGGCTCCCACATGATCTGAGCCCATAGCCTGACCTGCTGCCGGAGGCCAGAGCCGTGGGACCCAGCTCATCCCTCCTCCTATTGTCCCCCGCTGTGCTGCTTTGTCCTCAGGTGGTGGGCGAGTGGAAATTCAGCAGGATCCACTGTGACATCTTCGTCACTCTGGATGTCATGATGTGCACAGCGAGCATCCTGAACTTGTGTGCCATCAGCATTGACAGGTGAGTCCCGCCCGGGCGGAGAGGGGCCCTGGAAATCACCTTTCAGTCTGTCCCACTTATGCTTGGGACCAGGCTGTCTGTGATGCTGTACGCCGGGCTGTGTGTGTGAGTTCATGTGCTTGTGTGTGAATGTACGCCTGTGTACATGGCTCTGTATGTGCACATAAGTGCACATGTGTGTGTTTGTTTGGCTAGGATAGTACAAACTCCTGAAAGGGAGGCTGTCTATAGACTGTGACACTCCTCAAATACCCACAATAGTGACTGTTTTGAAAGAGAAAGTACTTGATGCTGACCAACCCTGGCACTGTCACTTTCTCCTTACCTGACCTGCAGGAGTCCTTGGAATTTCCAGTTTCACATGAATGATAACAATACCTTCCGCCTAGAGCATCAGCGTTTGATTTTGCATTTTATGCCCAGCACAGGTCCGAGCACAGGCTCTGCCAACTAGGAAGTGGGTGTGGAAGCTTTCACTAATTTGCACGGATGTGCCATGCAAACCCCCTGTGGTCCTGGTTCTCTTCCCCTCACAGCTTTTGGGGAGGGTTGTAAACAGTTGCCACTGTAAATCTTTCCCACCGAATGGGGCTGACACCTTGCTCTGAGGGACCTGGCCACCACTCTATCAACAAACATCCACCTTCCATAGGCCCAGTGTAAGTAAAAGGCAGTTTAAAAGGTGAAAAGACCCAGGCTATGAACTCCTAAAAGTCCCAAGTCCATGTGGGGAATCAGAGTAATGGGCGTGACCCGGAAGTACACTACAGCTGGCCAACCAGTGTTGGATGAGCCTTGCTAGATCTTTAAGCAAGCTTCACGGAAGTGGCCAACAGCCCATCCCTGGGTCAGGGGCATCTCTGGCCTGTGCATGTGTGGAATGAGTGTCTTTGGCCTGCACCCCCGACTCAGCCCCTCTTACAGGTACACAGCTGTAGCCATGCCCATGCTGTACAACACGCGTTACAGCTCCAAGCGCCGAGTCACCGTCATGATCGCCATTGTCTGGGTCCTGTCCTTCACCATCTCCTGCCCACTGCTCTTTGGACTCAATAATACAGGTGCGTGTTGCCCTTGCCTAGGGCTCAGGTGGCTTCAGATTGCTATTTTTGTGCTGAGAGTCCTGATGGACACACTCACCATGCTGGAGTGAGGCTGGCCTGGGCCTTCTGGGAACTCAGAGCTGTTTCAGGATGGGCTGGGGAGGAAACAATGGCCCAGAGCATGATGGGGAGGGAGGATGAGGAAAGGGTAATGTGGCTCAGGAGGGTATCTGACCACTGTCAACTCTGCTAAGTTTAAGCAGACCCTGGAGCCTCACAAAGCGTGTGTGTGTGTGTGTGTGTGTGTGTGTGTGTATCCATGTGGAGGAGGCTACTGGACTTCCAGTCACTTCTGACACTGTATTTTTGTCATAAGGCTTCTGCCTGGTGAGCTGGCTGGGGCCAGGCCTGCTCTGAGCCACTGGGATCAGGAAAATGAGAGAAAAGTAGGAAATGAGCCCACCTGGTACCTCTCCTTGTGCAAGGCAGTGCCAGAGCTCCTCAGACAGAAGAGGGGCAAAGCACCTGCTAGTGTTGTCGCTACTTCTCACCAGGGAGATGAGTCAGACAGGTACAGCCCTGGAGACCAGAGAGGGTCAGAATGCAGAGCCTGGAAAACGTGTGGTATGAAGTCAAAGTATCATAGGACTTCCGAGATGTGAGAACAGGGCTACATATTGTTGAATTAATCCAAGAAAGCCCCAAGGTAAAGAAAAAACATCTGGGAGACCTAGAGGTGACCATGGGAGTACATGGAATACACTGGAACACAGGTGGGCCCAGCGAACTGGACCAGGTTATCTCGTTCCTAAAGTTAGTAAGTGGCAGCCCTTCTCTCTCTCATATTCAGGAAAGGCTGGAGTAAGGGATTGGTCTTTCAAAGATAACTCAGGTTACTTCTGAATATTCTGAGTTTATTTGTGTGCTCAGAGGTATCAAAAGTAATTTTCTTGTAATATGGTAATGAGAAAATTCAGAGCAATAAATTCTGGCTTAGCTTTTTGCTTATGGTTGTGGTTTTAATACTCTAATTTACACTGCACATTAATTTACAAGTAATGTTTCCAGGCACCTTGAATCTAGTCTAATTCCCTGTAAGACTGCTTCTTTTTCCCACCAAGGGGATAGATGCTCCAGCAGACTGAGGCCCAGGGGGCCAGCTGATGCCCTGCCCACCCTGGGCTCTCTTTCCCCCAGACCAGAACGAGTGCATCATCGCCAATCCCGCCTTCGTGGTCTACTCCTCCATCGTCTCCTTCTATGTGCCCTTCATCGTCACCCTGCTGGTCTACATCAAGATCTACATCGTCCTCCGCAAGCGGCGCAAGCGGGTCAACACCAAGCGCAGCAGCCGAGCTTTCCGGGCCAACCTGAGGGCCCCACTCAAGGTCCAGAGACCCGCCCCCCCTGGGCCCCTCCCTAGCCAGTTCCAAGGTGGCTTGTCCTTTACTCAAGTGGGGCCCTGGGCACCACAGCAAGGGTGAAATCCCAGGAGTGGATGGAGTACGGGGGTCTCTGTGGAGGGGCCTGAATGACCAGGAGTGGGAGGTGGCATCCACGGTGGCACTGACTGGACAGAGAAGTCTGCTCAGAGGTCTTGTGACTGAGAGCAGCTGCCCCAGCATGGTCTTCCTGTTCTCCTTTCTTCCTCTTCAACCAGCTCCTCCTTTCTAACCTCCGTCTCCGTTTCCTTCTCTGTCTCCTCTGCCCTGTTTTCTTTACCTGCCACATTCTCATCCTGTTCACCTCCTGCATCTTTCTCTCTTTCTTACTTTTTGGTTCTTCTCTCCACACCCCGCTCTTCTGTTTTGTGAATTCTCCCTTCCTTTCAGCCTTGTCTGAAATGACTGAGAGTGGGCAGACGAAAAGCATCCAGGTTACACAGATCAGGTTCAAATCCTGGCACTGCCCCCTTTTGGCTGAGTGACCGTGGGCAAATTGCTTAACTTCTGTGAGCCTCAGTTTTCTCATCTGTTAAATGGAAATTGTAACATGGACTTCACAGGGTAGTCTTGAAGATTCACCATGAGAGGGGTCATGAGCGTGCCTAATAGGGTGCTAGACCCAGGTTAGGCACTCTATAAAAACCAGGGGCCTCTGTCCCTCGTCCTGCCTACTTCCTCTCATCACAGTTCCAGTCTTAGCCTTTACCCTGCCTTCCTTCTGTGGCCCCACTCTTCTGATCACTGAGCCGCTCTGAGTCTGAGACTCCTGTAGAGCCTTGGGTTCCGGTCTCCCTGTGCCCAGTCCCCTCAGTATCTCCTGTGACCCACGTACTGGCTCCCTCCACAGGGCAACTGCACTCACCCTGAGGACATGAAACTCTGCACCGTTATCATGAAGTCTAATGGGAGTTTCCCAGTGAACAGGCGGAGACTGGTAAGTGTGTAGGTCAGGCAGCCAGAGCCAAGTTTTCCCTCTTTGGGGAGCCTGCCAGCCATGACTCTGAACCCTCACCAGCTGCCCAAAGATGGCAGCACCTCCCATATCCCCATGCTGCCTCAGGGGGCAGACTCACTTCCAAGCCAGTACGGAGCAGGACATCAATTCTGCCTGGCCTAAGGGCATAGAAAACTGTTGGAAAAGAGACTGGGCCATAACAACAGAATAAAATGATGAGCATGGCTATTTCCACTCCTCACATATCTTCTGGGCTCCTATTACCTCATCAAATCCTCACCACGACCCTGGGAGGTTAAGTCCAATTGATTTTTATCAATCTTCAACTCGTGAAAGAGGAATCAGAGGCTCAGAGAGGTTAGGTAACTTCCCCACCTCTCAATAGTGACAGAGTATATATTTGAACCCAGGTCTCTGTAACTTCTAAATCCACACCCACATTCTCCCCACTGTCACATGCTACTGTATAGATAGATAGGGGAACTCTGGGCCCAGAGCCTGGGAGCTGACTAAGGCTGCTGCAGAACAGCTCTAGGGCTGCAGCTGAAGTGCAACCTGGAAAGAGAGCCTGCCAGCATACATCAGAGCACAGCCTTTGCACTGGATTCCAAGCAGCAGCTGTTAAACACACACACACACACACACACACACACACACACACACACACACGAATGTGGCCAGAGTCTAGAGTCTAGCTCTAGCCAGGGAACCCACAGAGGGCCACATGCAAAGTCCAGGTCAGGTGTCCCGGGATACCTGTACTCTGAGGGCATTGCTCTCAGAGCTGTTTATGATGCAGGTACCAAAACGGGGACTCAGATTGGGTCAAGGCAGCAGCTCAGGTGGAGATGTAGCCTGACTGCACTTTAGAAGCGGAGCTCAGACCTCTGAGGTCTAAAAAAGAACTGGGAGACTGAAAGGATCATGCCAGGCCCTCTGGGCAGCGCAGCAGGGGAGATGTGGGGCCCCAAGGCCAGCTGTTAGGCATCTGGGTCAGTCTAGTTTGCACACTGGTGTAGGTACCCGTGAAGCAGAAGCACTGGGCCTGTGACTCAGGCTAGCAGGAAGGAGAAGGGTGGGTGGTCTCCAAACATTAAGCACACAGTTCTCAGAGGCAAGATTGAACCCTGTTAGGGCTCATCCCCAGCACCCAGCTTGGCGCCTGACACTTAGGGGCACTCGGTATATGTTGTTCAGGGACCAAAACAGAAATCCCCAGAAAACAGTGTGGGGTACTGAGACTGCAAAAGGATTACTCTGGGAAGTGGGCATGGGTCCAGATGCCCTCGCCCCTCCGCAGCAGCCCTCCTTGCCCTCCTAGCAGAGTGCCCCTGTGTTTGCCAGAGTTTCCAGTGGGGTAAGGGAAAGGAGCAGAGGAGCCTGGGTGGCTGCTGCCTAAGACCAGGCTTGGCTTGACCCAGAGCTCTCTGCTTCCGGTGCAGGACGCTGCTCGCCGAGCCCAGGAGCTGGAGATGGAGATTGTCTCTAGCACCAGCCCACCCGAGCGGACCCGGTACAGCCCGATCCCACCCAGCCACCACCAGCTCACTCTCCCTGACCCATCCCACCACGGCCTCCATAGCACTCCAGACAGCCCTGCCAAGCCAGAAAAGAATGGGCATGCCAAAGACCACCCCAAGATTGCCAAGATCTTTGAGATCCAGTCCATGCCCAATGGCAAAACTCGGACCTCACTCAAGACCATGAGCCGCAGGAAGCTGTCCCAGCAGAAAGAGAAGAAAGCCACTCAGATGCTCGCCATAGTTCTCGGTGAGTCGGCTCCCTCCAGGAAGGCCTGTCACTGCAGGGTGGGGCCGCCCAGTCCTTGCTGACCCTGGCTGGTGTATCCTGGGCTTGGCACATCCTCAGAACCAGGCTGTGTTCGTTGACAGGCAGACAGGCCCTCAGGCAGAGTCAATCACTGTGCTCCTTTCACAGATGGGCAAGTGGAGGGTTAGCATGGTTATACAACTTGACCAAGAAGGACTCAGACATTCTGACTCCGGAGTCCTAGGGCTTGACTGGCCTACCCTAAGGCTACCAAGCCTCATGTCCTCATGCAGGTCCCCTTTATCTCTGATCTCCCGGTCTACCGGTCTATAGACTAGATAACCTCTCAGGGCTATTGTTATGGTCAGAGGCCATAGGTTTGCTGAAAGTACTTTTAAAATCTGCAAAGCAGCACAAATACGGAAGTGTAATAATTTTTAATCTATTACTGTCACTGCAGAAATAGGAAATAAACACTTGTACCCAGCCTCATCTCTATGGGACAAGAGCTGTGAAGGGGGGTGGTCTGATCCAAAGGAGGGAGTGGCCCTGTCCACCAGGTAGGACTTTTGAATGAACTTCTAGAAAACTATATAGTAAAGGTCACAAATTCAGAGGAAGGCTGAGGAAAGGAGGCACCAATGTGACTCTGCCTTCTGTGTATGCCCTGAGATGACCTTTAAGAGACTAGAAATCCTGGAGTGTGAGTAGGCAAGTGTCCCTGTCCTCTTTCAATGGAAGAGAGTGTCCAGTCCCAGCAAGCTAAGGGACTCCCATGACTGCATGACCAGGGTGTGGCAGGGCTGTGCTGGAGCTGGTGCTCTGTGACTGTAGTCCACAGGGCTGAGTGCAGATCAGGGACCTAGGACCTAGACTCCCTTGCAGTGCTTCTAAGGTCTGCAGCATACCAGCCAGGGATCCATCCTACAAGACTGGGCATGCTCAGCCCAGCCTTGCCAGGGCCCAAGGCCAGCCTGACCCTGCCTCTCCCACAGGCGTATTCATCATCTGCTGGCTGCCCTTCTTCATCACCCACATCCTCAACATACACTGTGACTGCAATATCCCGCCGGTCCTGTACAGCGCCTTCACGTGGCTGGGCTATGTCAACAGCGCCGTGAACCCCATCATCTACACAACCTTCAACATCGAGTTCCGCAAGGCCTTCATGAAGATTCTACACTGCTGACTGCTGTCTGCCCGCAGCAGCCGCTTCCCACCTGCAGGCCCAGGCTCTCTGGGCCTCTTCCCTGCAAGCCATGGGCAGACAGGCCCCGAGGGATTGGGCCTTCTCTCCACCCCACAGGCCCGTCAGTGTTAACGTGGTTCTGTGCCCCTCCGCCCGCACACCCTCATTCTGCCAGGGCAGGGCTGAAGAGCACCGCATGGTACCAGCCCTGGGGTGGGACCTATGGCTCAGGACAGCGCACAGAGTCTCCTTCTCACTCCAGGCACCAAAGATGTAGCCGCCCTTCTTGGCCTTTCTCTCGGCCACTGGAATCTCCAGAGTTCTAGGGTCAGAGTCAAGGTTGGGAGGGCAAGCAAACTCTCTCGGGTTTCCCTGGCTTTCACAGGCCTGTGCCAGAGAAGGCAGTGGGAAGGAGGGACATTCTCACTCCCCAAAGCTCACATGGGGATGGCACTAGAAACTTCAGCCCTGGGAGACCCATGTAAATACCAGACAACACATGGACCCCAGAGGAGCCCAAGCCAAAAATCTTAGTTCCCTCCCCACCCCCAAAGTGATGCCAATCTTCCACAGCTTTGGTCCTACTTGGCCCCTCTGTTACACCTCTCCACCCAGCTTCCATCCTCTCGGAGGGAGGAGCCCTAATTTCCAAGGGCCCCAGGAGGGTCTGTGCAGAGAGGACTGCCAGCACCGGCCCCTCAGCCACCTCCCTTCTCCTAGCCAATGCTGGCCATTCCGGGAAGTCAAGTATTGGACCTAGATCTGGGCCTGAGGTGGGGAAAGTTAGAGGTTCTTCAAGAGCCCTCTTGCCCCCACACACTCACAGGGTTTCTTTCCCTATCTCTCCCTTTGGCTTCTCTCTCCCCAGTGCCTCAGCCTTGGAGGAGCCCGGGCTAAGGAGGCTGCTGAGTGCCCTTCAGCCAGGCCTGGCCCGGCTTGCAGGGAAGAGGGAAGCTGTAGCTCGGACAGGCCCCAGGCCCAGACTGTAACATCACCACACATGCACCAAACTAATAAAACTTTGACAAGTAACTCTCAAGGTCCCCGGATGGGCCGGAGCAGCGCCAACACCATTCTTAACATTCAGAGAGAGCCAAAATTCTTATTTCTGACAGGATCTGTCTAGAGGGAACCCAGATGTTACCAGCTCTCCGGTCTGGGGCATCGGAATGGTGGCTTCTCTTTTGGCCTTTTCCTCTACCAGGATGGAGAAGGCTCCTTGGGAAAGGTGACATTGGAGGCCCCGGCCTTCCCTATGTGTCTCTCTGTCCTTCATCCTGTCTCTGTCTCATGTTCAGGATCTCCTGCTCTGAGAAGGCTGCAGAAAGCATGCCAGGTCCAAGTGCTGTGGCCTGGACATCTCTCCTTCCTCCCACTCCAAGCTTCCTGGGGCTACAACCCCATCCTATCCTGACAACAGAAACATGGCCTAAAAAATGAAATATGAATCCACTAGTGGAAGAAGAATGTTCTTAGCACCTTGAGATTAGTGGTGATGGTAAACAAGGTGGTGGTACCCACAGGCTCAGGCTCTGGGGAACTGTCAGGGCATCATTTGCATGCTAAATACAATATTTTTAGCACCAAGTTTGGAGCACTTAACCTGCCCTGAACCTTTAATTATGGACTTTGATCTTCTCTTTCAACCTGAATGTAGTGCTCAGCATGCAGAGATCCTGTCCCCAGGAGCACCTTGACTTCAGGGCCAGGGGATAGACAAGCCCCTCATGTAGCTCAGGGCCCCTAGTAACTCAGTGACCTTCATGGGGTCCAGAAACCCAAGGGACCTCTCAGCCGCTCACACTGGCTCCTAGCAAGCCAATCAACACACACACTGTGTTCCCTGTCTATGGAAGGTCTTGATCTGGACGGAGCTGACACATCCATCCTATGGTTAGAAAGCCCCAAGGGCATACAAGGTTACAGTGGCGAGATCTGGAAGAGATGACAAAGAAGGGCAGAGAAAGAGGAAGGGAGGATCCAGAGCAGGAGGGAAAGCCAGCCCTAGAGCGATCTGAGAAGAGTCCTGTCAGAGAGAAGAGGGGAAGAGGGCAGGGCAGGGGCGGGAGGCGGGGCAGGAGAAGGGTGCCCACAGTCATCACGAGGCTTTGAGTCTTTCATCCAGACAGCAGATTGACAGCTGGGTGGGCGGGGGAGGGCTGGGTTCCACCCCTTCCCCCTCAGCACTCTGAGGGCAAAGCAATGGAAGGAATGGGGCTTGGGAGCACACAGGTGGAAGGGGCTCCCTTCCTGGTCCCCAGGTAAAAGCAGCCCAGGTGTGGCTCTGTCCATGGAGACTGTGTCCCTGACACCTTTCTTTTGGCAAATGGGGACCTCCATGTTGTCCCTCTCACTGTTGCTGTGTTGGTGGCTATGTCTCCTCAGGATGCCTTGAAATCTGAGCCTTGCACATTTGGCTGTACAGCCTGAGGAGTCCAGCAGCCCTTGGTCTCACTTCCCTGGAGTGTAGCGCTGGCTCACTATGCAGGGCCAGGCATGGCTGGGTGCCTCGCAGTCACCTCTGGCTGGAAACAGTTACAAAGGAACAGGCCCACCTGAGACTCCCCATTCCCAAGGCGTTAGGCCCTTATTCTTCTCCAGGTGAGTTTGAAGAAGTCCCAGATGACCACAGGCGGGGGAGCGGTCCTGGGAGCTGAGAGGGTGAGCAATTCATCATTCCATCCCATCAGCCACCCACTCACTGTCTTACTTGGTGAATATTTATTGAGAAATTATTATACTCTAGGTCTTCCATGAAGTGCTGAGAAGGTGATCATGGTCCTGCCTTCCTGGGTTTACAGTCTGAAGGGATGATAGACGTTAACCCAATAGGCACACAGTATGTAAGCGTCCATTTCCCCCAAGGAGGAAGTACGGGCTTGTCCTGCAGCCCCAGGGTGCTGCTTTCTTCATGGTCTGAGAGGTGACAACCTTGAACTTTGCAACAGATAGAGAATCGTCAGAGGCAAGAAAACTGCAGTAGGGCAAACCTCCTCGATGGCTAGGCAAGGGGCCCCTAAAAGAAACAATTGAAGATTCGGCTTCCTCAGTAGCCTCAAAATAGGAGTAGCCATGGACCGACAACCAGGAGCACTGAGAGCTGGACATTCCCTGTGCCCCCGCCTAGCTGAGGACCATTCCTGTCCCCAGAGGTCGCCTAGTTGGTTTGCCTGCCACCAGCTCTCCTGTGCCCACTGCATCTGGGTCTCAGAATCCCTGTGACACTGACTCACATCCATGCAGGGGCCACTGTGGACCTTGGCCTCCCTGATAGAGTTCCCACTACAGATCACAATGGAGACATCCACAGGGTCTACCTCACCATCTGGGGTAGGCAGTCTGCAGGGGTGGCAGGGCTGACTTTGGTGCCTGATTCAGCTGACCCTTATGTGGTCTACTCTAGCCCAGCTTCCCGACCTACACTTAGTGCAGCTGGGAGAGACTGGTGTTGTCAGAAGTTTTATTCTTTAAAATCAGAGCGTGCACATCACATGAGAGAGAGAGAGAGAGAGACAGAGACAGAGAGAGAGAGATGAGAGAGAGAGAGATTGAGAGAGAGAGATTGAGAGAGATAGGGAGAGAACACTATTTGGGGCTAAGTAAGACATCCATAGTCTGGATTTCCTAACTAGGACATCCTAGTCTGGATTTCCCTGACTAGGTCACCCCCAAATGCTGTCCCATAGTCCTGAAAATGCACAGTGTATTTGAAGAGAACCTTTTGGAGGTCAGACTCTGAGCTGTCTCCAGAGCAGAAGAATGGAAGGACAGGGTGGGCAAGAGAAGGAGGCAATTGCCTGGAAAGAACAAGTTCCATGGTCTAGGGTCAACAAGTGCCACTCTGGAGGCCAGATAGATGACCTGACTCCAGCGCTTGGGTCCAGCTGCACCTCAGGCCCCTCCTCCTTCTCTTACCCTCTCTCTGAGGTTGCTGGGCTCATTTGCCTGCTCTTCTCTATGTCCTTCATCTATCTGAAAGCAGAGGAGGGCCAAGAAAGCAGCACAGCAGCCTCATCCTGCTCTGTCCTGGTGGATGCAAGCACAGCACCTCTGCCCTCTTAGACCAAGCCCCTGCTGGCCCCGGGGTCTCCAGGGGTCCCATCTGTGGATCATTCTTACCACTGTGTCTCAGCAGGCAACATGGGCTGATGGTGTTTGCCTTGGTCCTACAGCTGACCCTACACCGTTCTGTGGACCCCAGAGACATGGCCCATGGCAGGCAGTGAAGGAAAGTCTCCCCTCTGTCTTAGAATTCACTAACAAAGGAGAGGAAGCAACTACTTCCTCAGGCACCCTCCCCTCCAAGCTCCTGAAGGTTGAAGTCTCTGCTTGACACCAGAGAAACACTCCTCTGATGTAAGAAATGTCCAGAAGCTGATGTGTTGAGCACTTACTAACTCTCTTGCCCTTTGGCTGACGCAGCACTGGGTTTAACTGTTACAATAACCCAGGGAGATAAGCTCTACCACTGCTGGGTAAAGTGACCAAGGCTAAGAAAAGTTAGCCTCCTGAGGTCATGCAGCTGGTGGATGGCTCAGGCAAGATTCCTTCTGAGGCCTCCCCACCAGGGCTGCCAGCCTGACCTCCCCTTCTCTGCCTCAGCCCCGCCTGGCTCCTGCTCCCCATTCCTTATGTTACATGACAGCAAGTGTGAGAGGAGCCCCCTCCGGGGCTGTGTCCTGGTCATGGGACAGGGTTGGAAAGGACACAAAGACAAGCAGGACAGGGTTACAGGGCAGGCACTGGGCAAAGCACAGAGCAGAGAGCCCCTGAATCAACCTCACTGCACAGGGAGTCAGGACAGCGCCCACGGGTGTGGGGGGGGTGCCTCTCCAGCAGTGCAGGCAGAGAACAGATCTTGAACAGGGCCAGCCTAGTGGGATTTTGCCCGGTGGGTAGGACTCCAGCAGATGCTGTTGGGAGGAGATCGGCGTGATAAGAGAAGGCCATGTGGGCCTGAGGCTGGTGGGCACCACGGTAGGATGAATGGTGTAGGGAAGAGAATGCAGGTCCCAGAGAGACCAGTGTCCTTACCAACTAAAGGCCCCCAACAAGGTGGGAAGGTATGTTCTGCAGAGAAGGAATGTCCCCATCAGAAGATGATGGCAGCTGCCATCTGTGTGTTCAGGGAGCCCTGGTTCCTTTTTCTCTGCCCGAGTCCTCCCTTGACCTCCACCGCCCTCCTTTCTTCCTACCATGAGCCCGGAAACCCACTTCTCCCTCTCCACCCTCTCCCGTGTCATTCCCACCCTTGGAACTTGGAGGGATCCACAGTATCCTTACTTGCTTGGTGCTTTAGGCTGGACCCAGTGCCTTTCCAGCCTCTGAGCCTCCTGCTGCTTGCTGTGAACCGCCTTCCCTCTGAGGGTCACAGATGCCCTTGGATTTCTGCCCTGCCCTTGAACCGTCTAGCAGAGGTCCCTTGCTTCTCCTGGTCTCCTGACCTCACATCTGGAAGGGTTCTCCCCCAAGACTCGTTCACCAGCACAAGAAACTACCCAGGCAGCACAGCCTGGGCTAGATAATGCCAACTCCCAGGGCCCAGGAGAGGCCTGCAGGGACAGGATCGGTTCGAGCAGGGTTTAGGATGGAAGAAGAGGCTGTGGTCTGGGGAGGGGTCAGGAGTGAGGGTGAACAGTATGTCAGTGAGGCAGGGCAGGGACATAAAAGCAGAAGAGCAGCAAAGTAACACTGAGTCTCAATGAGTGCTGGGGCCACGATGATCAAACTGTATCCCGCCAATGATGAATCTGCTACAAATATGGAGGCCAAGGCTCCGAAAGTCCAGCAAAGTCCACAGCTAGTCAAGGGCAGAATCAAGACTCCAGTGTAAGCCTGGCTGGCCAGTTCTCCATCCTCAGTCACAGGCCAGGATCGTGCAGTCCTACCCCAGAGCCCGACTTCTTCAGTCTACGCTCAGCTGAAGGGGTCTGGGGAACACAGGGTGCGCCCCAGCTATTTGCACCCTCTGCAGGCAGGCAACAGCAGCTCCCTCTGCTTCTCACCTCCAGTCCAAGCTCTTGAATCGGGACAGATACCCAGATGTCTTCACAGAGTGCCCATCCTTCCCACTGACTCTAAACAGGACTGTCCTGCCTCACAAGCCACCGTCTCTCTCCTACATCCTCGAGCGGGTGGGTCTCTCCCTGCTCTCAGCCAGCCCAGCCTCTGCCCTCCTCTGCTCCGCCCTTGCCACACTCCCCACATACACGCCTTCTGGGAGGCCCTTTCTGATCAAGCCCGCTGGGCTTGGAAGCTGCCTGGAGCAGGGAAGCAGGGGAAGGGTGCAGATGCCATGGCTGGTGTCCACATATAGCTGCTTAGATTTAGTGATATTAAAATTTAGATTCTTCAGCACACTCACCACATTCAAGTGCTCAGTAGCACAAATATCGCACAGCACAGATATAGAAGGAAGGAGGCATTCTCATATAAAGTCTTTTTGGTCCCGAAGGGTTCCCAAGTCTGAGTACCTGGAGCTAAAATGAGGACAAGGAGCCAGCTTATGGAGGAGGAGGGAGCTTTCAGATCGGGGCAGCTTGAGTTCAAGGATTCCATATCACCTCCAAGTAGAGCAGTCCAGTAGGCAATCAAAATACTCAACTCACAGCACCCTGTAGCTAATCTCCCAGAGAGGAAGAGCTAGAAAGTCTACTTGAGACTCTGCTTCAGAATTTCAGGGGCTTCGCTAAAATCTGATTCTGAACATCCTCAGGAAGCTTGTCGAAGCCTGTGATGTTGAGATGGGGCTCAAGGCAGATGCTATGGGTGTCTATGTCCAGCTCGGGTGACTAAGCACTGAAGGTGCTCACAGTCAGTGAGGGCTCCCTCTAGCCAGGGCTGGCTTGGGACAGTCACTTCTACTGCAGACCAGAGGAAGTTGATAAGTTAGGCAGGAGTCTCGACTCAGAATCCTCTGAGATGAGAGAGTTCCCAGGGAAAGTTCTGTCCGTACATCCATGGGATAACAGGTGCCAGCCAGTCATCTACCTCTTCTAGAGCCTTTCCTCAAAGGTCCTCCCTCAAGCTCTTTACGGCAAGATGAGCGGGATGCTACCCTTCTCTGTGGCCCTGTCCTCACCCTTTCTGCTCATTCAGCCCTCTCCTCTGGCTCCCCTAGAATCCTAGTCTTGGAGTGAGAGCAGACTCCAGGGTACAGGAAGATGCAAACAACCTCAGCCACCCCTTCCGTGCCTTTCTCCTGCTCTACTTGTCCTGGGAAAGTCAGGCATCTTAGAAGTGTGTGTAACTACAAGTTTCACTTAAGGTGTAGTCTTGGGAAAAGCCAAGAGATTGAGGCAGGGAGCCAACAGGTGGTAGGAGAATTGGACTGTCTGTTGAGTGGCCCCTAGTCCTCAGGAGCCCCTCCTCATCCACCAAGCCCGCAGGCTCTGCAGCAAGGCAGGCCGGCAGCTCTTCAGTTCTGCCCTGGACAGCCGCAGTGGGAGATCACAGCATGCCCCCTGGTGGTGGTTTTCAGTCCTGGCTATTTTTTCAGAAATCACCTGGGAATTGTGTGTAGCGTTCACACCAGGAGTCTAACCAGGATTTTCTGATTTAACTGTTTCCAGGTAGGGCCAGGTTTGGGAATATCTTTAAAGCATCTCACAATTTGTTTTTCCTGCATATCAAAGCATTCTGGGAGCCTGAGGTAGAACCAATTCTAGTTTGGTCTGGGCAATTTAGAGACTTATTAAGACCAAAGGGTTAGGGACATAGTTCATTGCAAAAGCCCTGGGTTCAATTCTCAGTATATAATAATAATAATAATAATAATAATAAGAAGAAGAAGAAGAAGAAGAAGAAGAAGAACAAGGAGGAGGAGGAGGAGAAGGAGGAGGAGGAGGAGGAGGAGGAGGAGGAGAAGGGGAAGAGGAAAAGAGGAAGAAGAAGACAAGAAGAGGAAGAAGAGGGGGAAGAGGGGAAAGAGGGGGAAGAGGAGGAGGAAGAGAAAGAGGGGCGGGGGGAGGAGAAGGAGAAGTCCCTCACCAGGAGCCTCATGTGTGAGCATTATCGCTGCTGCTAGAGGACACAACCCACCCAAGGCAGCTCCCAGGTCTAGCTTTTCTGCAGCAGCTCTAGGTGACCTGTCCAGAGCCCAGCAAGCTGGAGGCAGAGGACGGAGCACTGCTTACAATCTCATGCAGCGGACAGACAGGTATCTCACCTCTCCCACCTCTGCTAAGGCCAGAATGCTGAGTGGACCCCACACCTGACCATAGTACTCGGCCTGGAAAGTGCCACACAGAGCAGGGCCTGTCACTCTGCTGAGGGCTCCAGGCTGCCTGAGCCCTTTCCTCTGAGTTACAAAACATCCTCCAGCTAGAGGGGCCACTTTTGCTGGGCAATGTGGGAGGCAGAGGAGCAGCGCAGGACTCTGGGAGCCTGTCCACCTCATGCCCTCCCAGGGCTGCTGAGCTAGGCCAGAGCCACACAGTCAGCCCAAGCTGCACCAGTCCTTCTCCACCACCCTGTCCAACTGACAAGCAGCTGGGTGGTGGTCATGTGAGAGCTGGCTGTGCCAGAGGTAGCGCTACCCAGCTGCCTGCCTCCTCCCCTCCCATAAACTCACATGCTCATTATACACACAGGTGTGTGTGACGTGCATATCCCAACTCTCCTGGGGTGTGCTCCTCCTCTCTCCTGTGTGAGCTCACAAGCTATATTATACACACACATGCAAAATTCTCACATACTCTCTTTCCCTCCTCCTCTTCTTATCTTGTACATATTCCCAGTTCCACAGTCAATCCGTCCCTCATGCAGATTCAGACCCACAGCTTTACTGACACCAAGGTTTGAAATAAGACCTACTTCTGGGCACAATAAAGTGTGGGAGTTTGGCACCAGGAAGCTAGCGTCCCACATGAGATCACTCATCTACAGCTGAAGCACACATTCTTCAATCCCATGAGACCATGTAGGAGACATGGAAGGGCCACTAAGAAGATGTCATCCATGGGGTGATGGGCTAACCTAGGCCTTAAGTAGCTGGCAGTTCCTCTGAACTCTGAGACCTTGGCCCCTGACCTCTGGGCAAAGTGGGTGAAGCCAACTGTCTTGTCCCTGTCTAAGAGGAGGGCAAGCAACACAAGACACAAGCTGGCAAGATGTCACTTCCCTCATCCTTAAGCCTGCCTGTCTTCAGAGGGGCCACCTTTGATGCACAGACCACATGATCGCCGGGGCAGGGGATGGAAGGCAGGAGGAATCTGGGAGCTGGAGAGACCACTGATCCATATAAAGTAGGAAGCAGAGGCCAGGGGTCTGTTGGAGACTACTTAGAGGAGGGCCTGGAAGTCGCTGTCCACATCAAAGGCCCATTTCCAACCTACAGCCCCCCCATCACCCAGGACATGAAGTTTCTGTTTCTTCTCAAAGTCGAAAGATCCAGGGGGAAGGAGACCTTCCAGAAGACAAGTTCATTTCCACTACTCATTTCCTTTTCTGAGCAAGGTGGAGCCTAAACTTCTGTCTGGGCTTCTGGTTCAACATTTCCCAGAATGGCCAGTGAGGGCTCCTTGTCTTCTAGGAAGGCCATGAGGCTCTTCTTCTGACTCCAGAGGGCCAGCTGTAGCGGGGTGCAGCCCACTTCACCCTGGATGTCCAGCCAGGCACCAGCCCTGACCAATGCTGAGGATGGCTGTGCTCCCCTTGAGGGCAGCCAAATGGGCAGATGTCCAGCCCACCTTGTAATGGGTGTGCACATCTGTGCTGTGCTCCAGGAGGCTGGTGACACCAAGAAGGAGCCCCCTGGACAGCCAGGTGGAGGGGCATCCAGCCTGACTGCTCAGCAACGTTGAAGTGAGCCCCACCCTTCAGCAGTCCCGATAACACCGTCTCATCCCCATGGCAGGCAGCCAGATGGAGGGGCGTCATACTTCCAAGAGCACCCACATCTGTGTGCCTTTCAGCCAGTAGGTGATTGATTTCCAGGTGGCCCTGATGGGTTGCTAGATGCAGGAGTGTCCACCCCTGCTGCACAGGCCACCCCAGGCTGGCCCCACATCTGACCAGCATCTTGCAGATGAGGTACTTGCCCCAGCAGTGGCCATGTGCAGTGGGTGATGGCCACTCTGGTCAGGGGCATTGGGGGCCACCCCACTCTTCAGCAGGTTCTGGATGACTCATACCTTGCCCTGCTCCATGGCGAGGTGCAGTGGTGTCCTCAGGTTTCTGCTGAGCATCCAGCTCAGATCCCTGGCTAGTCAGTAGCTTGACCAACCTGATGTGGCTAAAATAGGCAGCCACATGGAAGGTAGTCTTGCCCCCAGCTTCCCCCAAGTTGGGGTCAGCATGACAGGAAACCAGGAGCTGTGCCACATTCTCAAAGTTGTTCTGTGTGGCCAGGTGAAGCGGGGTCCAGCCCTTATGCTCTTGGGCATCCATGAGGGCCCTCTGGTCCAGGAGCAGGTGAGCAGAGCAGTCAACCTCATTTTGAGCTGCAAAGTGCAGCAGGGCCCAGGCATCCTTACCCACCAGGTTGGCATTGGCACCATGTCAGGAGCAGGGCACATAGATCAGGCTGCTGGTCTCGGGCAGGACGAGGAGAAGTGTGTAGCCAGGGGCCCTCTGGCAGTCCACATCAACCTTGTGGGCCAGGAGCAGCCTCACTTGCTCCACACTGCCCTGGGCCACCAGGAAGTGGAGCAGGTAACCTTGTTTTCATAGACATGCAGTTCTTCATTGCCTGGATCAGGCTCTCACTGTCAGAGAGCTGCAAGGCCTGCTTCAAATAGTCTCCCAAATCTGCAGGGAAGGAGATGGGTTACAGAGAGTCCTATGACTTGTCCAGAGGTCCTTGGGGCCATCTCCCTGCCTCGTCCCGAGACAGAGACCAGAGGAATGAGAACAACGCCTTTCCTGGGCCAAGGGTTCACACATTCCTCATTGTCACAGCAGGAGTTGGTGCACAATTGTCTTGGATCTAGAGCCTGAAGTCTTCCTGCACAGACATGCTGGAAACCACTGGGCCCAGGTCCATGTCCTTACTCCACTGGCAGCACCTGGCCTCAGCCAGTTCTCTGCCTTTTTAAGACCCACTTCTGGGCACAACAAAGTGTGGGAGTTTGGCACCAGGAAGCTAGCGTCCCACATGAGATCACTCATCTACAGTTGAAGCACACATTCTTCAATCCCATGAGACCATGTAGGAGATATGGAAGGGCCACTAGGAAGAGGTCATCCATGGGGTAATGGGCCCCATAAAGGGGAAACAACAATTCTCAGATTATCACCTCAATAGGAAGACAAAGAAGATAGGTAAAAACTTTCAGGGGATAGCCAGAGAGCGGCAAGTCCATGCAAATCAGAAGCACGTTTGTGGTTGGGCCTCTACAATCTAAACTCCCCCGAGGGCTTCGGCCTTGTTCCTACCACTCTTTCCAGTGGCATATCAGAATGAAAGCGACAAGAAAGATTGCTGCCCAGGCTCCTCTCCCACCAATTCTGAGTTGATTTGTCTAGGGTGGGTCGCAGACCTCCACATTTGATTGCTTTGTTTTGTTTTTAATTTCCCAAGCAATTGTAAAGAGCAGCCTGCACTGAGAACCAGTGCCCCACCTCTGGGACAGAGGGAGGAGTGAGGTCCTGCTAGGACACAGACCTGAGGCAAAAACAGAACTGAGACCCTTACTACCTTAGGTTGCTAGATGCAGGAGTGTCCACCCCTGCTGCACAGGCCACCCCAGGCTGGCCCCACATCTGACCAGCATCTTGCAGGTGAGGTACTAGGAAAGGCTAGGAAAGGGCCCTGGCAGCTTGGATGTATGACAGCCCTAAGGAGGAGGAAAGGCATGGGGACAGGGTGTGGTTGGATCCTTCCCAGGGGTTCTCTGGTCCCATCCCAGCACCTTGGGCTTACCACTATTCATTAGCTCCTGGCTGACTTCCTCACTGACTGGGAAGGCAGAATTGGTAGAGACAGCAGATTAGTAAGGTCGAGCTCTCTGATACCCCTCAGGATTCACATCCCTCGCTACCCTGAAACTTTCCTCCTGTGCCATTGCTCCTAGCTGCCCCTAAAGGAAAGCAGGGGCAAGGAGAACCAGCCACATCAAGGGGCCCAAGGCTTGGCCTTCCCTTGGGCTACATGGCAGATCTGTAGGTTCAGCCAGGTCCACCTGTGTCAGAGTAGGGACAGGAGGGCAGAAGGATGATGCTGACACCTGAGTATGATCCCTTGGAGAGCTGAGCCCTCCTCTGCAGGACCTCGAGTACATGACCAGACCCAGCGTGCTGCATCCAGCTGCTGGCCCAGTGGCATCGAGATGGTTTATAGGATACCTTCCTGGCCAGGGCCTCTACCTCGGGGTCTGTCACAGGGCACTGGAGCGAGGACAGCAGTATGTCTGTCACAACTGTGATGTCTGCTCCACAAGAAACAGAGAGAAAGGAGGCAACAAACTGGTCAGCGGCTCCCACCCAACTTCAGATGCCCTAACATTTCCTGTGTCTTCTCAAAAACTATTCCTGGGTTCATATATGACCATATAAGCCTGCAGGGAGGTTCTCATTTTGCCCTGGCAGTGACACTCTAAGAATCAGAGTCCTTTGCTATAGAACAAGGGGGCAGGGCCGGATGATCCCTAAGATGCTCACATGCACACGTGCTTTCTAAATGCCTGAAGAACAGGATCCCCTTACCATCCCTTCAAGGCCTGGGACCTAGTGTCCTAGAACCTCACCACCTGGCAGTACTTTTATCAGTGAGGATGCTGCAGCTGTGACAGGACCCAGGGCCTGCTGCACGGCTCAACAATAAGGCCATGCTCATTGAAGCCTCCTAGCATTGAGGGCTGTGCTCCTCTTCTCACAGGGACACACCCAGATATACCTGGATCAAACCCTGACCTCATCTGCACATGGTTGCAATGCAGTCCTCCCCATCTTGTGATCCAGATTCTGCTACAAAACTGTCCAGGCCCCAGTGCAGCAGTTGTATCTGCACAGCTCTCAGGAGTGGTCTCAAGTTCCAACCGTCTCCCCTTCTGGCCCCATCCACTTCCCAGGGCCCTGAGTAGGGAAGGCTAGGTGTTCATCTAGCCTCATCTTCCCTGAGTAGGGAAGGCTAGATGAACACCTTGAAAGCATGGCCTCTTCTTGGGGTCTCGATCCCAGCAACACCTCAGCAGGTCTGCCTAGGCTGGCTGCTCTTCAGAGACAGGCTGCAGGGAGGGCCACATGCCTGCCACTACTTAAACAGTGATGGTCATGATGTTGAGTCCTATGAGAGGAGGCCCAGGCCGAGCCAGAGCTTGGATGAGGGTAGGGGGGATAGAATGGACAGAGAGAATCCCAACAGGCATACACACAGTAGGAGCTCTGTAAGTACTGGCTGAGTAAACAGCTGGATCTTGGATCCACTTGCACACTTGATCTGAGCAGGTGAGTCACTGGAGCAGCTCCAGCCATGTCCCAGTTCAAGAGTGAACATGTCCCCGCACTGTAGGCTTTTGCTGTTCAAAAGCAGCAAGGAAGACAAACAGGCCTGGTTAAGGCTTCACTGCCAGTGGTCTAAGGCTACCCCATTTCCTGCCAATCTCTTTCCCTGCTCTAGATGGCAGGATGGGGAAAGGATAGGCAAGAACACTTTGGGGCCAGGAAGTTACAGCCACAAAGCGAGGCCTATGCTGACTTTCATTGTTCCTTTTACTCTGATGTGATCTCTAGAAACAAGGAAACAGGATAAGGGACAACTTCTTGAAGAGCCCAATACAAAGAGACCTTGTATGCTCCCAATACAACCTGAGCCCTCCTACAGCTCCATCCAGGACCACACCTGAGAGCTTTGTCCCAGACTCAGAGCTCCTGCCCTTTGCTACCTTCTTCTGAGTGAGGACCTCCCAGATGATAATCCCAAAGCTGCAGAAGGAGAACACATGCCCTAAGAGGCCATCAGATACCCATGACCCCCAGCCAGCATGGCCCACAGACCTCATGGTCTCAGGTGAAGCCTCTCCAGCCGGAGCTCACCCCCGTTTCCCCCCTGAGTAGAGGGGCTGGACCTTATCCCTGCCCTGCTCTACCCACTGGCCACAGGAACCAGGAAGGGAGGTGGCAGCAATCTGTGTCCTGGGCAGGATTCCCACAGCCCTCTCACCTGTACACATTGTAGTTTGGCCCTGGGGCCTTGTTACTCTCCAGGAACATCTAGGGGTGGAGGAGCTGAGAGTACCCTACAGTGCTGACCTCTTAATGCAACGTGTCTGAGTTGACTCTTCCATCCACTTGGACAGGCCAAAGTCTGAAACCTGCAGAAAGCCACTGTGAGGAGTGGGTTGCACTACAGTCTTACTCCAGAAGCTGGCCTTGACTTCTCACCCTTCCCGTTTGTCACAGCTCTTTCCTGCTTCACTATCTCCCAACTGAACCGCGACCTGTGTGATCTTGGACAAGCTATTTAACTTCTCAGAACCTCAGTTACCTCATTTGAAAAATAGAAATCAAATGAGCACTTTACTCACAGGGACCCTACGGGAATTAAGTGAGGTTGTATAAACAAAGCACTTAGAGCACAGTGTATGATATATACTTGGCAGGTGTTGCCATTAGCCAGAGGGGTTATGGATACAGCTGCCACCATCCATGAGCTTCTTGTTCACCTGCCTGTTTGGGCCCCAAAACACTGAAGGCATGTATGTTTATCCTCACTCAGTTCATTCACCACTGAAGGCCATAATGAGGGGGAACATTATACCTTCATTAGGGTACGTTTAGATAGGGGTAAAGGGAAAGAGTTTCACAAATGATCATGTACGTGTAACCAGTGCATAGAAACAGTGATACAGTAAGGGTATAGAACAGTACCCTTTGGAGGTAGACAGGGATCACTACCCTAAACAGTGGTGTTTAAGCCCTGAGCGTAAAGATGATTAGGCCTTTGCTAGACAGAGGGGTTGGGAAACAGCAGGTACAAACCAAGGGGAGAAAAGAATATGCCATGTTTTAGGAATGAGAAACATGGTCATTAAAGATTATCTCATTTATATACATTCCCGCCCCAACCAAAGAATGAGAGGGATAAGAAATCCTCTCCCCACTTTAGAAACAAGAAGCTGAGGTCCAGAGAGCATTATTGCTGGCATCCCACCACTCAGCTTCATGCACCAAGTTTTGCTATGGGTTAGACCTTTTCCTTCAGTATTTGTCCAAGAAAAGAGTTGCTTACAGCTCATGACAGGTCAGCCGGTAGGCAGATAATCCTGCCCACCCAGAGTAGACAGCAGCCTGGCTTCACAGGGGACAAGATTGGGCAGGGCCCTCACCTTAGCATGCATATCATTGTCCAGCAGAATGTTACCTGGCTTGAGGTCCAGGTGGAGCAGAGGGGGTTGATGCTGTGGAGAAAGTTCATGGCCAAGCTGGTCTCATGGATGATGTGAAACTTGAGATACCAGCTGAGGCTGTAAGTGGGTAATATCTTCTCTAAGGAGTCAGTGGCCATGAACTCCATCACAATGCCCAGGGGCTGCCTGCACACCCCGTAGATGGACACAATGTGCTGGACCTTAATCTTTTCCGTTTTAGTTGCTTCTCTAATGAGGCTGTTCACATTGGAGCTGGGAAGAGTAGGGAGCAACAGATGGAAGAGAGTGAGCCATTCGTTACTAGATCAGTGCACAAAGTAAGCATACCAAAGGGAGGCGGCCCCGAGACACATCAGGAGCTTGCAAGGAAGTGGAGGAGAAACCACAAGTGATGCCTAGCAGGCAGGGCAGATTAAAGCTCGGAGTGGCCAGCAGTGGCAAGACCTGAGCAAAGCCTGAGCAGCTAGTCCACTCTGCAGAGCTAGATCTAAAAAGCACACCTCACAACCTCCCATTTGTTCTGGGTGCTTACTGGTATGTTTCTCTCCCCCCCAGCAGATTTCAAGCCCCTCCTGGGCTGATTTGATGCCTCATGTTTCTGTTTTAAAATATCGATTGCCATTTTGATTAGGAAACTAATCCATATACTCTGTAGAAAATCTAGGGAACTCAGAGAGCTCTAAGCAACAAAATTAAAGCACCAGTAATCTAAACGTGCAGAGTTGGCATCTGTTACTATCATAGTATTTTTTTATGGTACACTGTCAGGGGATCTCTTTCCCCTCTCCCTCCCTTCACTCCTTTCTCTTCCCCTCTCTCTTTTGATCACAAGCAAGAAGAGCTGGAGCACTTCTCCACATTGTCATTCCCCGTAAGCGTGGTCTTTAATGACTGCATGGCTTTCTGCTTTATGGATGAACTATAATTATCCCTCTTTGTACTCCCCACAGCACATTGCCGTGCACTGCACAAAACATCTTTGTTGAAGTGAACAAAAGTCAAGATTTAGTGGGAAACCTTACGAAATTAGGATTTGCAAACCCTCTCACACACTTCACTGTATGTGGCCACAGAACAGTAAATATGCGATTATTATAAATTGTTTAGATTGTTATAGACTGGGGATAGAGATTAAGGAGAAATGGCAGGTTTGAAAGCATCCTATCTGCAAGATTGTGACGCTCTACAATGGGGCGCTGCTTGAGTTACTCGTGCAGAGCAGTGTTGGGAAGCCAGCAGGGACCGCCTTCTCTCCTGGCACCTGGACACTTTGGCTACCTGGATTTCCCTTACTTCTCTGTTGTTCTGGAAATCTCCTCCCCAGCTCTGATATTTTGACTGTCTTCTCCCTTCCTCCTGGGCTCACAGACACTAGCCTAACATCTGTCATGACGTGGAAAAAGCACATCATCTCCTGACTTCAAATTTCGACTTCTCTACTTACTCTGGGCATGAGCTGGGGCGGGTGAATTCTCCCAGTTTTTAACCCGTGAGTGGGAATAACAGCAATTACCTGGCACGATTCTAGTTCTCATCTTCAACCTGACTCTGAGAGTTTGCCAGTGCCCCTCTGCCCTCTCCTGTTTGGTGACTGGTGTCTGTACTTTTCCTGACACCTGTTCCTACAATCTCTGACCAGTTTTTGGCTCTTGGTTGAGGCTTCAGATGTTTCATTCTTTTTTGAAACTCTCATACCTCAACCACTGTCAACCTTCCCCTTCTCCTATCTCAGCCGTTGCCAACTTACTGGGTCTAAAGCTAAACTTCTGATTCTCCCTTTTCACCTGCTCTGCTCTTGGCCTTCTTCATCCCCTCTGGTCTCAGTCAAGGACTTCAGTGCATCTTGACTCCTCCTCTCACTCCCACAGTCAGGCCCTGGGCACGGCCTGTCACTCTACTTTAAAACCCAGCAAGAATGGGACTAACTCTCACCACCCCAGCTCGTCTGAAGCTTGACCCCTCCTTTTTTCTCACTGTATGTTTGTAATACACAATAATTACATTCAGCTTGGGGAATTAAAACATGGACACCTTGCATCTAGATTGTTTTTAATCCTCTTCTCACTCTTCTTTTTTCCTCCCTGTCCTATCTCCATAAACTCTACCTCTTTGTTTTCTTTTTCTTCTTTTGGCTCTTCAAATTATTTATATTTTAGGCTTTTCATGTTAGAGAAATCACGCAATATTTAACCATCTGTGTTTGATTATTTCAAAGCATTACAGTCTCAGGATCCATCCATTTTCCTACAAGTGAATGAAATCTATTCTTTGGGGCTGAGTAGGACTTGGCTGTGTTTCTACAGACCACATTTTCTTCATCCATTCACTGGAGGTCAGCATATAGGCAGCTCCACAAGTTACTGTTTCAAACTGTGCTGCTGTGAGCATGGCAGCACGCGTCACGGCAGCGTGATGTCTTTCACTGTTTTGGGAAGACACCAGGGAGAGGTATAGTTGGATCAAATAGAATTCTACTTTTAGTGTTTTGAGGAGTCACCTGACTGGCCATCTACTCTCTGTTCCCCCAGCAGTGTAGAAAGTTCCTTTTCCCCATACCTCACCAGCATTTGTTGTTTTCAAGTCCTTGATGACAGCCATTGTTACCGGAATAACATGGAATCTCAGTGTTGTTTGACTTGGATTTCTCTATTGGCATCTTAGCTCAGGTCTTAATTGGCCTCTCTGCTCTTTCTCTCTTCCCTCTTACAATTCAGTTTCAACCTTGTAGCCAAATGATGTTTTGAAAGGTATATGGTAGGTAGCATGTTACTGCCTTGCTTATGATCCTCTGATAAAGTCTTATTTACAGTAAAAGCCAAAATTTTTACAATATCTGAGAAGCCATCTGTCTATGACCTGTTCAGACTCCCAAGCACAGTCCTCTGACCTTATTCCTCTCTCCCATTCTGCTACTGCCCCGCAGGTTCTTATTATCCTGCCTCTCACACTCAGCCTGCTCCAACCCCAGGATCTTCGTACCGGCAGCTTCCTCTAATTGGGACACCCTACCCTAGTGGCTTGTTCCTTCATCTGCTTCAAAGATCTGCCCAAATGCTGCCTAATTACTAATATGTCACAAGCAAGTCTATATACAACAGCAGCCCTGCCCCAAATCTTTCATATACACATAGCCCAGAAATGAATAATTTTAGAGCAAATCTACTCTTGAAAGATTAGACCAGTTGACACTCCTTAAGTATTTTAATCAGGAAATGTCAAGTACCTATAGACCAAGTACTATAAGTACTATAGTACTGTAAGTACTATAGACAAAATTTTTATTTACCATAATGTGGCTATACTGTGCATGATGAGAGTCAGGAAGCAAGACCTATGTGAGCTCTGGCAGGAGGTCTAGAGCAGCTCCCAGGTCAGCAGGCTGGGTGTTCTCCATTGTTTGAGCCATTCCAGGCTGCAGCAGCTGAGCGGGGTCCAGCCCAGAGAGGGTGGCTCAGTGCCGTGCCTCTCAGGAAGCCCAGTTCTGCCAGGAAAGAGAGTTTGGGGTGAGAAGGAGGGCAGCAGGAAGTGACTAGAGCAGGCATCAGTGCCAAGAGGAAGGATGGAGGCAAGACAAGCTTGAGAGGACCAGCTGGATGGGGGCATCTGACTTCTGTCAGTCACACTCACGCACTGTGTGCTGCTGTATTTCAGGTACCAAGGGAAAAAGCTGTGCTGAGGAAACTCGGGCTATGAGTAGATTTCATAGATACTCAGCCTCAACCCTCACCACTGCTCCCTCAGAACTCTAGGTCAAATCTTGTCAGCCTCTGTTTCTCCCCTGTGAAAGGACAACCAATCACAGATACCTCGAAGAGTCTTGCTGCAGGAGAGGGAGTACCTAATGGAGTACTGGGTCCTCCGACACTTGTGTCGTGCCTGGAATACCTGGCTGAAGCCACTGCTGACTACTTGTTACCAGTTGTCCTTAGTGTCATCTTGGCTGAAGATAGTGAGTCTGCCCAGCTGCTGCTCCATGAGTCCAGCAGCTATCAGGTCAGCGTAGTTGCCCTGGCCCTTTCCTGGATGTCCAGACTCTTCCCTTGCCACCCTGACCCTTTCTTGGCCACCCTGACCCTTCCCTGGCTATCCTGGCCTTTCTCTGGCTATCTTGGCCGTTCCCTGGCCATCCTGGCCCTTCCCTGGATGCCCTGGCCCTTCTCTGGCTATCTTGGCCATTCCCTGGACATCCTGGCCCTTCCCTGGATGCCCTGGCCCTTCTCTGGCCACCCCACCCTTCCCTGACCTCCCCAGCCCTTCCCTGGCAGCCCCGGCCTTTCCCTAGCCACTGTGTCAGGCACTCCTGATTGCCTGTAGCTCAGAGCCAGCAGTCTCTGCTTACTGCTCCTCAGAAAGTTGGAGAGGGCAGAGGTGAGCCAGGACCTCACTCCTTTAGCCCAGGAGGAACTGATCCTACCCCACAAAGGAGGGAAGACCTCCAGGGGGGCTGGAGGGAGCAGGCATGGGAAAGGAATGTGCCCCCAGAACCTCATTCTTCCTCTTTTTGGCTTCTGATCCACCACCACCACCATTGCCGCAATGGCCCCTGAGTGAGGGAGGGACGCTGTACCAACAGGCATCTTGCAGTTGGAAGCAGAAGTGCAGCTTGAGAAGTTGGCTCTACTTTTTTAGACCCAGAGCCTATTGGAAGTTGGTTTATCTTCCTGAAGCACTACAGAGAGTATTTACAAAAGGTTCTTGGGTCTCTGGTGGAGTGCAGAGGCCTGGATGCGCAACCCTAGCAAGTACAAGATTCAGAACATTTTACTGAAGAGTTTCTAGTCTGCATCTCTGGGTCTGACTTTCCAATGATTCCTTCTGTTTTGGAGGGTTTTCCTTGTTACCCAGTCTCAGTGTGTGCTAACTGTCTCCCAGGAAGATCAGCAGGAACAAGAAGATGACAAACTGGACTCCTATCTGCACAAGTGTCCTGTTCTTGGCCACGGTCTCAGCCTAGCCATAGAGGAATCAGCACCTGTGCACTGCAAGGTGGTGGAACCCTTGGCCCTGTTGTCAGAAGTGGCTTGTTGCTCCACAGACCAACTGAGGCATCTCCAGGGCCACATCTCCTGTAGTAGGGGCAGCCTTGTCTGGGAGAACAGCAGAGCAGTGCTGGAGATCTCCAGAATCTGGCCAGAGAGGTCAGAGTAGAGACCTGGGGTTCAGGGGGATAACATGTCTCTGTAGAGCCAAATTTGTCTGCTGCACAAATACAGATACAAAGCCTCACTGGCAGATGAAGTTAGCTAGAAGGCAGCTGGAGGGGCAGTGGTCCATAGCAGCAGAGAAGAAGCACAGTTGGGTGACTCCCTCCATTTCTCTGAACTGCCTCTTCCTTCCTCTCCTCTGGCCTCTACTGTAGGCAGTACGTCTCTCCATGAATCTGGAAGGTAAAAAAGGGAAGAAAGCTTCTCCGTGCTTCAGAGTAGGTCCTTGGTCTGTGGAATGGCCTTCTCACCCTCATTTCAGAGACCTTCAGAGCAGGAACAATTTCAACAGATGGGGATCCCAGGGACATTGACTGCCAATAGGTAGTGCAGGGCTAGTACCTCTCACCTGCCACTGGGCAGGTGGGCAAAAGTACAGGAAGCCTCCAGAGATACCAAGTTCAAACTGAAGGTGCCCACTTTGGCCCAAACCTGTGGAGCTCCTCAAACGTGCCACCAACCCACCAGAGTGGAGGCCTGACAGGGAGCAGAGACTCCTGGTGGGAGATGGAGAGCTTGCTCTTTCTAGAACATCATAAATACAACCTCTAAGGTGACTTCTGGTAAGTGGATAGAGCAAGGAAGATCATACCTAAGACAGTTGTTGCGTGCACCAACAATGGCCGCTCTTCCAGAGCATGAACTCTGTAGCTGCTTTTCCTACCACATGAACTTTATAAATACTTTTCCTGTTCAAATCCACTTGCTGACCACATAGTGAGTAAATAACAGTTGATATTCAAACCCAGGTTTCTTGGTTCCTGTAGATATGGGAAGAGCATGGGAAAAGCAGGAGGAAGGGAGCTCTTAAGAATATAGGAGAAAAGAATCAAGCTGTTTGGAGGAGGATGGAAATGAAGGAAACTGTCCAGAGTGGACATATACCCTAGACAGTGTCAGAGGGTGGTGCCACGCTGGCTTTGGCAGGAGCAAGGCAGGGCACAACAGAGCGCTGTCTCCATAGAAGCCTTCTCAGTCCTTGGGTAGGCCAGAAGGCGATAGAGGGGATGACCATTAGGAAGAGCAGAAGCAAGACAAGGCCTCCTGTGGGCAAGGGGTCTTGTAGCCTGGCAACAGCCACCTGATCCTAAGGAAGTCTCACTCAGGGCTACATCTCTGACACTCAGAAAGACCATCTTCAGCTCCTGGAGGAAGCAGCAAAGGCGTATGTCTTGGAGCTGTTAAGTGGACCTTTAGCCCTGTGACACCTGCAGCAGGCCCAGATGCAGAAACTGTTGGTAGCTTTGTGATGAGACTCACAGAAATGGTGAGGGAAGCATCATCCTTGGAAGTAGGGTTGACAGGGTCCCAGAAACAGCACTGCTGTGAGCCACTCTGCAGCAGAGGTGTAAGGACATGGGGGGCCATGGTGACACTGCCGACCTGGCCGTCAGAACAGCAGAGCTGTGGCTCTCGCATCCCAGAGCTTCTGCTCAGTCAGGCGAAACAGACTTATGAAGTGTTTACTATCATGACTTGAGCAATGACAGTCTTGCGCGCTGCTTCTTTCATCTCTTGGAAGTGGCCCAGACAAAACCCTGGCGGTCTCTGAGAACGCTCTGTGCAGGGGACCTCAGAGTGACAGAGGAAGGAACTGCTGGGCCCTTCAGAAGTAAGTGGGTTGAGGTAGAGGGAAAGAAAAGCAAGATCCACCCAGAAACTTCTTTCCAATGGTGGAATGCCAAAGGGCCCTGGTTCCTGCAGGTTGGGACCCCGCCCCAGTCCGGTTCCCCACAGAGCGCTGTGTGGAGGTTGCACTCAGCCTACTTGAGAGCAGGGATGGATAGGAAGATGGTTGTGGTCTGACTGTGACTCACACCAAACAAAAGGGAGACTGGAAACATGTTCTAGCTATAGTGGTTTTGCCCCAAGAGGATCAGAGTGTTTCCAATTGACTGACATCAATGTATTTTAGTCTAGCAGGTTGAGCATAGAAATTTCTTGGACTTGGAGTTATTAAAGTTTCTGTGCATGTGTGTGCTTGTCTTAGGGGCCTAAAATTTTCAGCCTGCCATTCCCAGTGCAGTGAGCTGACTGAAAGGTGGCAGTGCTGCAACCCATGCCAGCCTTTCTCCAAACCAGAACAACAAGGCTTTTGCATACAGGGTAGTCCCCTCATCTGCACTGAAATGCTCCACCTGAAAGCATGTCACAGAGGACACCTGACATGTACTATCAGGCTCTATCTCCGGGTGCTGAGCTGACGGCAAGGTTGGTCAGGATAAGAGAATGTGTGCTGGAAGCTGGAGCCACTGCCTAGGAAGAAAGATTCCAGAAAAAAAGGGACTGAATGTGGCTAGAGGAACAGAAACCAACTCTAAGAGCACGTGGACTGTGCAGACCTGAATCCAGTCCCTGGGTTTTTTTGTACTTGACTGTTTTAGGACCTTAACCACATTTCTTGATCTTCCTGGGTTTCTTCACCTAATAGGATGATAATAGGAATGCCCATTCCAGAAGTTTGCTGTAAGCTTTCTACATTTTAAGAAGGCAACTGAGTGAATAGTCACAAATAAGAAATGAAGCAACTTATACAAAATTAACCTAAATGTATCATGTGTTTAAATATAAAATTGTAACTGTTAGAGGAAAATATTATTGACTATGAGTAAGGCAAAATGGTCTTAGACTTACCACATATGCATAAGCCATGGAGTGAAAATTTAATATATTGGACTTTATCAAAACTAAAAACTTTCACTTTATGAAAGACCCTGTGAGGAAGATAAAAAAATAAACTATAGTTGGGTTAAAGTAATTTCATACAATATATTTGACAATGTGCTGGTTTCTAGAGCATATAAAGAGAGTTTCAAACTTAATGGTAAAGGAATAGACACAATAAACAAATCAAAAAATAAAACAAAACAAAAAAAACCCCCTGCAAAATATTCAATTAGAAAATGCAGAAAAGACACAGACATTTCACTTAAGAGGATGTACAGATGGCAAATAATTGTGTGAAAAGATGTTCATTATCATTAACCATTAAGCAAATATAAATCAAAAGCACAATGAGATATCACTGCACATGCATCAGAATGGCTACATGTAAAAATAAAAAATTAGTCACAACACCAGATGCTTATGGGATGGTGCAGAAAGTGGTGGGAGTAAACGACGGTCCTGTCACCCTGGAAAACAGTTGGGCAGTTTCTGTTCAGACCAAACATAACTCCCACACTACCAGCCACTGCACTTTTGGAACACCATCCCAGGGAAATGAAAACTGATGCTCATACAAAAATCTGCTCATGAGCTGCAATTTTGTGACAGCCCCCACATCGGAAGACAGCCCAGGCGCCTTCTGAACTGGAATGGGTAAACCAATTGAAGTACATGTGTACTATGGAACACTTTTCAGCAACTATCAACACACAACTGCAACTTCAATGAATTTCTATGGAACCATAATAACTAAAAAAAGCCAATATTAAAAGATTGTATGTTGTCTGACTCTATTTTTATTACATTCTTGAAATGGCAAAAATACAGAAACAGAGAATAGGATAGTGGTTGTCAGAGGGGGTAGGAGGAGACAGGTATAGCTATAAAAGGATAGAATCAGGATCCTTGTGATTAAACTGCTGTTTCTTAACTATGAGAACTGTCACATGAATTTATACATGGAATAAAATTGTATCAGATTAAATACACATACACACATAAATGAGTTCACGTAAAACTGATGTAATTGGAGAAAGGTACATGGATTGTGTCACACTCAGTCTTTCAGTTGTGATATTGTGCTATACAATATCCACTGCGGCCTTTCGGGCAACATGGAGCCCTGTGGCCCAGAGGACACATATAAACCCTCAGAAAGAGAGAAAGGCGATATAGGACAATGTCTGAGGCAAGGGAGAATGGCAGGAGGAGGATATTATCCCCTCCAAGACTCAGTGTTCTCAGCCAGGACATTTGTTCAGCCGGCCTGGAACCTCCTGAGAAGGCCAAAACGACATCTGATTAATCAGGCTTGAAATACGGGCATCACTCCTCAGTATCCATGAGAGATTGATTGCAGGACTCACCACAGATACTAATTCTACAGATGCTCAAGTTCTTTATGTAAAATAGTATTTGCATAGAACCTATGCATAACCTACCATATACTTTGTATTATAGTTATTAATGTATATTAATTGTACAAGTTAACGAGTTTCACTTTCATCTTTCCACAATGCATATGTTGTGTTTTGACCATCCTCACCCTCTCTCATCCTCCTCTATCTTCCCCCTTCCCACCCAGTCCCTAGTAATCCCTAGTCGCTCTTCTATTCTGAGGTCTTCCTTCCTTCCTTCCTTTTCTTTCTCTCCCTCTTTTTAGTTCCCACATATGAGAGAGAACATACAACACTTGTCAGCACCTGATTTATTTTGCTTGATATGATGTCCTCCAGTTCTATCCAATTTCCTGCACATACTATGAGGTCATATTTCTTTATTGCTGAATACTATTTCAACGTATCTTTGGAGATATATCTATATCCTATATCTACCATAGTTTCTGTATCCACTCACCCATGGTAGGCATCTTGGCTGATTCTTTGACTGGGCTATTCTGTGTGCAGATACCTCTGTGGTATGCAGACTTAAGATTCCTTTGAGTATGTGCCCAAGACTGGCATAGCTGGGTTCTATACTCCAGTTGAACTCTTGGTCTTATGGGGAACCTCCATGCTTCTTTCACAGCAGTTGTTCTAGTTTACTTTCCTATTACCCTCTTCACTTCCTTTGTTCCTCTGTCTCTCTCTCCTTTCCTCTCCCTTCTTCTTTTCTTTAATAGTAATTTTGACTTGCATTTTCTTGATGGCTAAAGATCTTAGGCATTTGTTCATATGTTAACTGGTGGTCATTTGTACTCTTTGGAGGAGTGCTTGTTCAAGATATTTGCCTATTTATTGATTAGATTATTTGTTCTTTTGTTGTTAAATTTTTTCTTTCTTTTTTAAATTGAAATCTTTATTGGTACATTACATATACACATCATGATTGCACTCAACAATGGGAATTTGTACCAGTATATGACACAACTTAATTCTCTTTTTTTACCATACCCCTACCCAACCTACCACCCCAACCCTTTGTATACCTAAACTTTGTTTCCTTTATTTTTTGTTATAATCTCATTGTTTTTCCCCTTTCAACCCATTTTGCTTTTTTTTTTTTTTTTTTAGGTTTTTTGAGACAGGGTCTCGCTTTGTGGTTCAGACTGGCCCTGAGCTCAGCCTCCAACTCACATCACAGCAATCCTCCTGCCTCTGCCTCCCGAGTGCTGGGATCACAGGCGTGAGCCACCACGCCCGGCACTATGGCATGTGGTACTGGTTGCTGCTGGGTGTGAGTCTCCACACCCAGTATTGTTATGTGGCCACCGGGGAATCGAACCCAGGCCCGTGCGCCTGCAAGACAGGCGCCGGAACCACTGAGCTAACTCCCCGGCCCCCATTTCCCTTTGAGTATTTTCTATTTCACAATATTTAACATACATTCTAGAACTCATTTACATCTTTATTTTCTCATACCAGTGAAAAGATGTGATATTTACACGTCTGTGACCTATTTATTTCACTTATGAGGATGTCAAGGTACATCCATTTAAGTATAAAGGATTCAAACTTATCATTTTTTATGACAGAGTAATACTCCATTCTGTAGAAGAACCACAACTTTTTTATTCAGTCTCCAGTTGATGGACATTTGGGTTGTTTCCAAGATTTAGCTATCACAAACTGAGCTACTATAAACTTGGGTGCACATATGTCATTGTGATATGAATCTTTTAATTCTTTTGTGTATATACCTAGCAGAGGAATACCAGGGTCAAATGGCACCTCTAATTGTAGTTTTTTGAGGAATCTCCAAACTGATCTCCACAGGGGTTGTACAAGTCTACATTCCCACCAACAGTGGAGAAGGGTTCCTCCTTCCTCACAGCCTTGCCAACATTTGTTGCTGGCTAATTCTGAGATAGCAGCCATTCTTTGTGGAGTGAGATGAAATCTTAATGTTGTTCTCATTTGCATCTCTCGAATGACTAGTGATGTTGAACATTTCTTCGTATGCTTCTTAGCTGCTTTTATTTCTTCCTCTAAAAAGTATCTATTCATTTCAGATGGCCATTTTTGAATTGGGTCTTTAAATTTGGGAGGACTGATTTTTTAAAGCCCTTTATATATTCTAGATTGTAGCCCTTTGTCTGAGAAACAGCTGGTAAAGATTCTTTCCCATATTATTGGTTGCCTTTTTGCTTTGCTGGCGATTTCTTTTGCTGTGCAGAAACCTCTCAATAAGATGAGATCCTATTTATTGATTTCTTCTACCATTTTTTGTGCTATGGAGGATTTATTTATGAAATCTTTCCCTAAACCAATGTAAATACCCAAATAAAATAGGGTGACAAAATACCCAAAGTAAAATACCCAAAGTAAAATAGGGTGAAGGGGGAAAAATAATGATATTATAACAAAAAAGAAAGGAAACAAATTTTATGTATATAGGGGGGTGGTAGGGTGGGTGGGGCTATGGGAAAAAATGAGAATTAAGTTGTGTCTTATACTGGTACAAATCCCCATTATGGAGTGCAATCATGATGCATATATGTAATGTACCAATAAATATTTAAAAAATATTTTCTATGTCATAAAAAAAATTAAAAAAAAAAAGAGTTTTACCTAACCTGTTTTGTAGCAGGTTTAGTGTGGCTGTTTTAATATTTAGGTCCCTAATCTACTTTGATTTTATTTTAGTACACAGTGAAAGAGCTAGGTCTAGCTTTAGATTTTGGCAGATTAAAGTCCAGTTTTACCAGCACCATTTGTTAAAGAGGCTATCCTTCCTCTACTGAGTGTATTTGGCTCCTTTGTCAAAAATGAGATAGCTCAGTGTGTCTGGAGCTGTTTCTGGATCTTCTAATCTACTCCAGTGGTCCTTGGGTCTGTTGCTTTGCCAGTACCATGCAGTTTTTATCACAGTGGCTTGGTAGTATAGTTTCAAATTGGGGATCGCAATACTCCCATCATGTCCTTATTTCTTAGAATTGCCTTTGCTATTCTAGGTCTTTTGTGATTCCAGATTAATTTTTGAATTTTTTTCTCTAGCTCTGTGAGATATGCCATTGGGATTTCAATTAGAATTGTGTTGAATCTGTATAATAGTTGTGGGAATATAGCCATTTTGATGATATTGATTCTTCCAACCCAGGAACAAGTGATGTCTTTCCATTTTCTGGTATCTTCTTCTATCTCTTTTTTCAGAGAGCTGTAATTTTCAGAGCAGAGGTCTTCCACCTCCTTTGTTAGATTAATTCCTAGGTATTTCATTTTTTTTTATTATCTTTATTGGTACATTAAATATACACATCATGATTGCACTCCATAATGGGGATTAGTACCAGTATAAGACACAACTTAATTCTCATTTTTTCCCATAGCCCCACCCACCCTACCACCCCCCCATATATATAAAATTTTTTTCCTTACTTTTTTGTTACAATCTCAACATTGTCCCCTTTCACCTTATTTTACATTGAGCATTTT
>PVIR01008164.1:0-57442 GCA_004026965.1 Petromus typicus
AAAGATCTTCTCTCACAGCAGAACGGGGCACAGCTTCTCACATTTGATTCTCTGATGAGAACAGAAAGCAAACTCCCAAGCAGATGAGGAATAAAAGAAAGCAGGAACAAGGGAGAGGTGGAAGGACTCGGATGGAGAGTAGAAATGGGGCTGGGAAGACCCTGTCAGAGGTCCTCAGATCAGCTGACATCTTTCCATTCCCATGGGTCTGTGCGGATGTGGAGAGAAACTAAAATGGGGGTGAAGCTGTGGAAAAACTGACTCCTTCCTGCAAGAGATGCAGGTAAAGTGTTTAAGAGAAATCGTGGCTAGTCACCTCGGGCAGCTCTTACAACAAGCTAAAAGAGGATTCCAGGGAAGGGAGATTTCTGAGAAAGACGATTTACAAGTATCTACCAGGGATCCTGCAGGCCCAACGACAGGGAAAGTTTTTGTTCTGTCTCCTTTTCATGAGGGATAATTTAAGTGGCCTTGGGAGATGCTCCTTCTAGAGATGAAATTCTACAGAAAACAGTCCTCCTGTCTAAGATCGTATCATACTGCTTCTGAGCACTTTTGAAAATGAATCAACCTCTTTTATTCAGTGATGTGTTTAAGTACAAAGACTTGAACCATCCAATGGGCCCTGTTTTTCCTTCTCTCCATTTCAGGATTGTGCAGTCGGGCCAGACTCAAATGAAAAATTAGCCAAACTCTCCCCGAGATACCAATTGTGATCAGATATTTTCTTCCACTATGGCAAAGGCATACCCTGACCAGTTACAACCTTGGCTGACACTTTTATTTTTCAGCTGCCTTTAGACAGCAAGGCAGAAAGGACAGGAGAATCCTTTCAAGGTGATGAGGTGGTAATGAGCCCACAACTACAGGGGGAAAGATTTTAATCAGATGAGAAAACAGTAACATTATACCATAATACACATACACATAATCTGTTTATAAATGCTGTAAGTGTATATGGTAAGTAGTATGTATATATGTGTGTGTGTGTGTGTGTGTGTGTGTGTGTGTGTGTGTGTATGTGTGTGTGTAATACTGGGCCTCTTTAAAGACATCTTTGGCCCTAGAAAACAACTATCAGCAGGCCTGCTGTGATGGCAAAATTTAATAGTATTAAACTGTTTGGCTTTGGAATCTTCCCAGGGTGTTCATAGAGCTTACTTCTGGGTAGGTCATGAAATTATGGCTTTGGGAATCCATATCTGGCTCCTCATGCGTTTCTCTCTGACACGTTCCCTTGCTCAGCTTCCCAGTTATCACTATCTAAGCATCTTTACTCCTCCATGCTCTTCCACCAGGGCAGTTCTGACTTGCAACCAGTTGACCATGCATTGAATCCCCCCAAACCATGAGCCAATTAAACTTCTCCTTTAACATGTGAGTGTTGAGTAACAGGAAAGTGACTAATGTATCTCCCTTGGAAGGGAATGAAGGTCTTTAGGGAGGGTCCAAAGGATGCTATTATTTTGTGCTTTTTGAGAATTGATGAGATGAAATGTCTGCAAGATCACTAAAGAAACTGAAGTTTTTCTGAAAACACAGTGGATCCATGAAAGAATAGCAAAGCAGTAGAGATAAAAAAAACATTGACTACAGGGGCTGGGGAGTTAGCTCAGTGGTTCCAGTGCCTGTCTTGCAAGCGCAAGGGCCCGGGTTCGATTCCCTGGTAACCACATACCACACTGGGCGTGGAGACTCAAGCCCAGCAGCAACCAGTACCACATACCACAGTGCCAGGTGTGGTGGCTCATGCCTGTAATCCCAGCACTCAGAAGGCAGAAGCAGGAGGATTGCTGTGATGTGAGTTTGAGGCTGAGCTCAGGGCCAGCCTGAACTACAAAGTGAGACCCTGTCTCAAAAAAAAAAACAAAAAAAACCAAAAACAAAAACGTAAAAGAAAAAAAATTGACTACACCAACAGATATGAACATAAAAACTTGTACTCAATTGTCTAAATTAGCCTTAGGTACAGTAGCCAAAGAGATAGAATTCAAAACCCTTCAACTGATGAATGGATATGAATGATATTCATATATTTCATTATATAAATATATATTATTTAGCAATACATATTATTTATAATGAAATATGAAATATTTAGCAATAAAAAGAATGGAACTCTGATTCATGCTACCACATAGATAATCTTTGAAAATGTTATGATACATAAAAAATCCAGTCACAAAAGGTCTCTGATTATTTAATGTGATTTATACAAAACATCCATAATAGGCACATCTAATAGATTAGTGGCTCCCAGGGGCAGGAAATGGAGTAACAAGTGTAGGATTTGTTGGATGGGTGACAAAATGTTCCAGAATTGGTTTTGATGATGGTTACATAACTCTGAATCACCAAAACTCATTTGAGCAACTCATTTTACTTAGCAAACTGTAGAGCATATGCAAAAAGAAAAAAAAAAAAGCTATTTAAAAAAAGAATAAATAGTCACCCCCGCCCTATAATATAACAATGTCAAGACATGGAATTTATGGATTTTGAATCTAGAAAATATCTTAGAGGCCACTTACTTGGACCTCTGATACATCAGAGAGTTCCTAAAAAGGCAAAAACAGAAAGAGAAGCCACGGCCTGTGTAGACTGATGCTATAAGTGTCCTTGTCTTTTTTGAGTCTTCCATGCCATCCATCAGTTATTTTGTTTTCATATCATTCAGGGTCATGCTAACTCTTTGTGTCCATCTCTAGGAAATCCTACACAATCCTCATTTGCCTTACTCTGGTCAGTTCACCTCTAACTTCCTGTAAAAGAAGTTGTCAGTGGCCATACTTTACTGACGTATCCTCAGTATTCCCTTGCATTTCTATGTGAGAATCCCTTCTGTTCAATAACAACAACAACAAAATTCTCATTTGTGACTCTCATGCCTCTGATGCCTGACCACACCCTGTCTTCCCTGGTCCCTGGCCCCTCATGCTATAGACATTTCCAACTATCTGGTTTACCTGGCCAAACCTACTCTTCCTACCTTATGCCTTTTGGAGGTACAACCTCCCACCCTTCATCCTGATCGTCTATTTTTTAATCAACCACCACTACATGACAGCAAGGTACACACAACGATATTTACCTTCAAACTCATTCAAGTGTTACTTTCTTACTAAAACTTTCTCCAGTTCCATTCTCACTCCCCCTATGCTTGCCCCATGTGTGTATGTGATACCCCTGCATTACTGATTTGTTTACATCTTGGTCTCTTCCTTGTGAGCTGTTTGAGAGAAGAGGGTTTCTCCTTGCCCTCTGTGTCTTTGTCTTTCAACTTCAACAGGACCAGCACACAACAGACGCTTGTTGAAACAGTCATGGGAATCTCATTACATCACTCTAATTGATGTTTACTCCTCACCTGAATGTTTTCAGCAACAGGGCACTCATTCTTTTGTGAAGCAGTGTATTCCGAGCGTGAAACATGGTAATTATCGGGAAAGTCATAGCTATATTGAGCCCAAATAGCCCACCCAGCATTCACTCATGGTTCCTGGCTCCGCCTACAGAACATGCGAATCAGGCTGTAACACATTTGACACAGTAGCTCTAGCAGATGGTTGCTGTTTATGTTCTTATACCTTCTATGTCTTCTCCCTCTTTCTATGCGCATACAGAATAAAGGCATTTCTTCTCTTCTGCCAGGCCAAGTCTCTCCATTTCTCCAAGTCCTTCTTCATTCAAGGGGCTTCTGGGCCTCCCACGGTCCTACTTTAGCTCTTCTGGGTGCTTTCTAGTTAGTCAGTGTCCCTGCGACAAAGAGAGAGAAGGTCAGGGCTCAAGGTCAGTGTGGCCCTGTCAGTTTGTCCCTTTTGCAGTACCAGGGCCTCTAGGGCCTCACACATGCTAGGTAGTTTACCACTGACCCTTTCTGTTTTTTATTTTGAGACAGCATCTTGCTAAGTTGCTAAGTTAAGATTGTCCTACCTCAGCCTCTCCAGGTGTGCACCACCGAGCACAGCTCCCTGAGCCTCCTTGGGAGCTGTGTCATGTTGTCGCAGTGGAGCCAGGCCTCCTGGATTCCTCAGGTGACTCGCAGCGTGTTCAGCTGCCCCTCTGAGGGTGATCTCACTGCTCAGAAATTTATCTGGAGTAATGCAATGGTGAAATGACTGGGGAAGAAAAATTCGGAGGGGACCAAGGCCCGTGGCGGGGAAGGGTGTGCTGTTTGCAGCCATGTTATCACTTCACAGAAATTTCTCTGCTGAGAGGGGTTGTGGCGACTCATCCCTGCCGCCGGGGGCTGGAACAGCGCTTGGCACGCGGTGGGCAAGAGCACGTGTCTGTGCACAAGCAGATGTCCATGGTGGCTTCGTGTGCAGGGCCCAGGAAGGAGCATGCTCTCGGTGTGTGTGATGTGCCAAGTGTGCTGGGCACAAAGGTAGGGATGCCTGGTTTGCAAGGACTCTGGCAAATGCTCTGAAGACAGATCCTCAGAGTAGGGGATCGACAGGGGGCGCCAGTGAGCAGGGCTCCATCCTCACGGCAAGGCTCTGTTTTTACATATTTTTTATATTGTGTCTCTGCACAAGTTTCCTTTTGAAGACCTGGCTTCTGAGCTAATCGTGTTCCATTCCTAGATACTGATGTCAGTTCAGGAAGAGATTAAGATTCAAACTGGAATGACCGTGGAGGATCACAGAAGCCCATGTGTGAGCATGTACGTAGCCAGCTGGGGATTCAGTCCAGGGAAAGAGAGCACCCTGCTGCAGGAGACGGGCTGCTGCCACCAAGAGCACCACCACGGGGACACTCTGCTTGTCAGGAAGTAAAGGATTTTCTCCAGCCTTCCTCTGGAGGCTTCTGGGCAGACACAGGGTATAAAACCCCCAGCTAGAACATTCTCAGCCCTCAGGCCCAAGAAATTCCTGCCCCTTACAGCTATTCCCAGACTCCTCCCTGTCCCCCTCCTTCGTGGCCCTGCCCAGTTCCTTGCCTTTCCCAAACCCACTTCATCAGACCTGCACTGATGGCCTCGGTGCGAGATGCGGAAATGGAAGTAAATCCATAACTTACATCAAGTAAGGATACATGCAGGGGAAATTAAGGGCAGAGATACTTATGTGAGACTCTCGATAGTGATCAAGTACACACCCACAGATTGAGACAGAGACAGAGAGAGAGACAGACAGAGAGACAGAGGAAAGAACTTTTCCTTCTCCTGGAAGGGGTCCGGTTCCTCAGTTCCTCTGTGCTGACTGACTCATCCGTCTTGAGAGAAATGTGTCTACACTGCCACAGCCCCGAAGGAGGAGAGTGCAGAGGCAAACCTCAGGGATCTCTTTGTATCTCAAAGAGTGTGTTCAGCTTCAAATCCAATTCCTCTCTTAAGGAAAAGGAGCCGAGAAAAGAGAAAAAAATTTTAAAAAGCATCCTCCTGATGTATCAGAACCCTTTATTTAGGGAAAGTCTAAAATTTCCTATTTTCAGAACTCCTCAAAGGATTGTATTGTTGAAAGAAGACACTTTTTAAAAAAACTAATTCACGGTTGGAGTTTTTTTTCCACAGCAGTGTCTGAAATGGAGTGTTGTGCTCCAAGTCAAAACTGTGTCCACTCAAACGAAAATTTGTTTGAGCATATCTCAGACCCAAATGACATCTCAGGCCCTGAACATAAGCTTTGCACGGCACCAGGGTAAATACTGAGTGTTTTAATAGTCTCTGTCCAAAATAAACATTTGAAAAATCCCAGAGGTTTTAGTTTCCTGAAATAAAGAAAAATCATATTTCCAGCTGTCATTGGAAAATATCACATAAAACCCCACGTTTTTATCTTCTCAAATATTTTTACAATTACTAAATACTTAGAGGACTCTTTTCGTTTGTTTTTATGGTGGTGACTGCTCACAGAGAGAGGGGTTACATCAGGAATGCTAAGGTATTAACCTAGACTGCGTTCGGCTACAGAAGGGGTTCCCTGAGTTTCTGCCCTGGTGGAGGCTGAAGCAGGAGTCTGACACAACTGTCCACGTGGCCAGCGAGCGTGCCAAAGTGCAATCTTCTGTCTTCACTTTGGAGAATGTTTTAGAAATACATGGTGATCAGCATATGCTGACTTTGAGAAATATTAACTGCAAAATTGGCAGCTGGCTTCAGCATTTGCAAAAATCCATATGTTCATTAAGTTATTTTATTTATAGGATTTAGGGCTTGGCTTTTGTTGCTGTTATTACCACCTGCAGTATTTGAAAGCAGTGTCTGTATCTTGTCTTCCAAAGACCTTTGACTTCTATTAGGATTTTAAGGGAAAAATACTCATTTTCTTTGCTAAAATTCATTTAGGTCAAGATCTTAGAACATTTTCTGAGGTTTGCAGGAGAGCTGAGCATTAGAGCCGTTTTCGTCATTCAGCAGTTTTGCACAATTTGTCCAATACACGAGAATGCTGTCTAGTGATTCCCTTAAACAACTAGAACGGCATGTATGTTTTGGTAGATGTAGCAGAGATAGTCCTTCAAGACATGGCACTCTGAAATCACAGAGCTGTGAGAGACCTACAAGGCTTATCTAGTCCCCATGTTTGCCTTCAGAACTTTTTGGACCGTCCCAGAGACACGAAACTTACTCTCTTTTTAAAGCCTATCTCTAGAGGCGTTCTACCTCCTTATTATATCATTTAGCAATCTCTATTGCGAGGATACATATATTTCCTTACCGCCTTATCCTTTTTCAAACTTCTTCACACTCATTAGCTAATTAAAAAAAAAACAAAAACAAACCTAGAGGATGATGTGGGGCTGCCCTCTCTGCTTTATAGATGAATACGGCAAGACACAGGAGTTGAGTAGCTGGCCTCAAGCCTCATTAGAGATGACTCACCCTCAGTAGTGCGAGCCACAGCCTCATTCCTGAGCTGTTTCCTCAACCCTGCATTCTTCTTTGATACGTCTAAAAGCAAAAGCACAAACAACCCCACCGGAGGGACCAACAATGGGAGTGAGACAGGCACCAGCCTGTGGCTACTGCTGACAGAGACTGCTGGGCAGTGCCCCACCCCCACCCCGCACAGACACAAGCTTTTATTTGATTCATTTCCCAAATCCCCCAAAGATACCCGAAAGGCAGTTGTCCACCTAAAGGAGACACTTTGTACTGCGTTAGCTCCAGATATGAGCGAGTGAGCTTCGGGTACCACAGAGAGCAAGTCCCTGGGTCTATCTGCAGCGCGCAGCCCACACGGGGCTGGTGGGCTCTGCCGCCATTGTTCTCCTATCGGTACCCTGGACAGCTTCAATTAATATCAGAAACAGCACAGGAAACATCCTTTAATTGTCCCTCTCGTGTTTAAAGAAAGTGGAACTTACTCAAAACAAAATAAGCTGCAAGTCTCTGAACTTGAGTGTTATCTGTGTCCTTTGGCTTGCGAGGGCTTTGTGTTATCACACATGGTAATTTGTTTTCAGTGATACCCTTGATGAAATTAATTTAGTTTTCGGCTAGCATACATTTCCTTTTGCTGATACTTTTCAGTCTTGGCAAGGTCTTATCTGGGCAGCTAGTCCTGTTCTTGTCTGGTTCTGTCTGCTGAGATTCAATAGCTGCAGGACTGTTATTTTAAACAAAGATATTTACTTTCGTTATTAATGTAATATTCAATTCACCTCCCCTTTTCATCTTCCCATAACCAACTCCAGCTCCTTTTCTCTTTCTTTCTTTCCCCTCTCTCTCTCTTTTTCTCTCTCTCTTTGTTTGACAAAGATGACAGTTTTGGACTTTGCTTCTAGGTTTCCTTAGAAACACCCTCCCAGACCTTTCCAAATACATTACCAGAAGGAGAGGAGGCATTTCAGACTCTCTTATCTCTGCCCTTGGCTAGAAGTCAATTGATATCTAACTTCAAGGTCCTAAACATTTCCTTTTATTTTTTTCCAACTGTATTAATTGCAAATGTTAAAGAAATACACGCTTTTTGAAAAAATTAAAAACTAAAATAAAATCTCTTTCACTTAAACCTCAGCATCATCTATTTTATATTATTCTGTGTGCTGAAATATTCTTTTTGAAACTTTTTTGCTTATGCAAGTATACTGATGCATGTAAGATAGATAAATGGATGGATAGATTTTATTCTAATGAAGTCTCATTGTGTTTACTGTCCTGCAATTGTTTTTTTTAATATGAATTTGTCTTGGACATTTTTCTGAGTATTTAAAAAAAAATAGTTAGTCTCTCATTGGTGGAAATTTTCTTCCCAGTATTTTTGCTATTGTAAGACAACATTAGGCCAGATGTGGCTCCACATGCCTATATTTGCAGCATTCTATGAGGCTGAGTAGGAGGACTGCAAGTTTGAGTCCTTCCTGGGCAATTTAGCTACTTAGTGAGACCCTGCATTAAAATTTAAAAAGTAAAAATGAGGTATATAGCTCAGTTAGAACAACCAGGGTTCAATCTCTAGTGCTGGGAAAAAAAACTAACCAAGCAGCGAAGCAAATGAGAGCTTACTCAGGGTTAAGAAGTATCTATACATTTCAAAATATGTTTATCAAATCTTTACTGTTTTAAAGTTCTATGTTTATCAAATAGTCTGTTTTCCCAAGGTGATCTGAACAGATATCTCAGACATTCAATACACAATGCATGTTTCTCCTATGAAATCATTGTCTATGACAGTGAGCAAAGCCATGATTTCATACGCTACTGATAAGCCCTCCTTTTCTTATACTCGTGTACACATAAGTACAAAACAGTAAGACACACGTCACTAAGGTCATTAAGGTGTGCAGCAGTGTCACCCAAGTCCTAGCACTAGCTGTCAAACCGCAGCAGCAAAAAGAGGAGCTCTGTGTAGTGTTAAAGGAGGCCGCCATCAGGAGCAGCGGGGAGACAGAAAGAGACATAGTGCTTGATGGTTTTGAAAACTGTTCCCTCTGGAGCCATCTGCCCCTCATAGAATGGCTGTGTCTTAGACATCGATTCAAAGTTACCCTTTGACTGCTTTCTTGTCCATATGCGTGAAGGCTGCTCTCCTTCCACAATCCCATCATCCTTTTCACTGGGTCTTCCAGGTGCTTTTTCTGCAGTGCTTATGTCATCTTCATGGTCGCTTTTTTTTTTTTTTTTTAAGTTTTTTGAGACAGGGTTTCGTTTTGTGGTTCAGGCTGGCCCCAAGCTCAGCCTCAAACTCACATCACAGCAATCCTCCTGCCTCTGCCTCCCAAGTGCTGGGATTATAGGCGTGAGCCACCACGCCCGGCACTGTGGTATGTGGTACTGGTTGCTGCTGGGCGTGCTACGCCCAGTATGGTATATGGTTACCAGGGATCGAACCCGGGTCCTTGCACTTGCAAGACAGGCACTGGAACCACTGAGCTAACTCCCCAGCCCTCATGGTCACTTTTATTAGGACTGCCTTGACTTAGAAGTATTTCTGCTATTCTAACATAGGTCAATCAATGGACAAATAAATCTCATTATCGAGGTAAAAATTTTTTGTCATCTACTTTTTCCAGGTTACTAAAGGACTCTTGAGGCACAGGTGGATATAGAAGAGGTCTTGTTTTTCTCACTTGACAGATGAAGTCTTTCCAATTTACCATTTGTTCTCCATTATAGAGGTTGTGAGAGGCATGCACAGCTGTCCTTAGTCATTGGATTCCAAGCCTTGAGAAGATCATCCAATGTCCTACACATTAAGACTCTTTAGAAAACCTACCCCACTCAGATCTCTGCTAGCATGCTGCTCAGTAAAGTGTTCTTCTTTACTCCCTAATCACTTGGTTGATTCAGTGGAGTCACATTTGGGGGAAAGTACATAGGACAGATTTTAATTTTGATGAGAGTTTCAGGCACAAGATGAGTTACAGTAATTGTCAAGGAATAAAATGTCTTTCAGTCATCACCTTACTGAGCTCACCTGCTGTGTGCATAGGCTGCTGGCACAAAGCACCTGTGAGCCAGACAGAAAACATGGCCCTGGAGATCTGTAATGGAGGAGTATGGAAGACACTCCTTTAACATGTGCAGGGCTAACACACGGGTGCTTCCTTGGCATTGTGGACTTGTTCTGGCACCCGATTTTCATCAGCAAGGACTCTGGCAGACTTGCCATTGAATCCTTCTATTCCTTCATGACCAGAAGATGCTTTCTAACTACCATCCTTGAAAAATTTAATACCAAAATTTAATAGCATCCTTTTCTTATATTTCTGCAACCAGCCCGTTGAGTATTTATGGTTCCCTTAAAATTTTACTTCCTCATGACCGATTTTGGAGCGATGCCTGATCTGCACACCATCCCATGGCACACGTTCACCGTGACCCGGATGGAGCCACTCCTGCATACATCCACTGGCACCTTCATTTTTAGCTTTATACAGCGTTTTTTCTATCCTGTTGACTCATGTTCACAAATTTTATTAGAGGATATCAACATCTTATTCTTTTGTTTTTTCAGTTCATCTCCTGAGGTCATTCCAACACTATATTCTTCTACAAGACAACTTGCATTTGGTCTTTCTGTTCAGTTTCTCCAAAACTTGGCTTTCTGTGCTACCGACTAATAAAAATGCTTCCTCTTCAGTGATATTACTCATAGGGCTACCTGAGGGCCTTTTGACATTTTCAAAAGTATCTTCATACCATGGAGTAGAATACGAACAATAAGCTCAGAGACCAATGCCTGCAGGTGTTGGCCTTTGCACAGCATTGTAGGAACTGTGCGGGCTCATCTGCACAGGTCATTTGGTGTCTTTGTGGGTGTGCTCGGGGCACCTCAGCTGAGGATGCTGGGAGGGTCTTCACTTAGAGATGCCTAGTAAACTGTATGGTGTGCGCTTGTGTTTTGGCTTCAGATCATGTATGGAAATTTCCACTCATGGCATCATATCTATGCTCAAAAACTACAGATTTTGGAACATCTGCAGTTTAGGATTTTTGATTAGAGATGCTTACCTGGTATTTCAGATAGAGACTGTTTTGCTGCAAATATCCAAAACCTATATCAAAGTTGATTTAAGCCAAGAAAATGTGGCTCATGTTACTAAAAAGTTGTAAGTCCAGTGCAGTTTGGTTCTGGCTTTGAAATGACCACAGAGATTCAGGTGTTTGTCATGTCTCAGCTTCAGGCACTTCAGTCTTGGTTTAATAATCATCCATTCATTCATTCATCCTGAAAACATTTAATGGCTGTCAAATATCTACCAGGAACTACTCTCAGTGCTAGGGAAATGGTTTCCAATAAGACAAAGTACTTACTTTTATATGAATTACACCCAAATGCTTCTGCTTCAGGTCCTATGCAAAAGCAGATTAGTCACTTACATTGTTTGAGCTACAGCCTCTTAGATGCAAGCCCTGTGGAAAAGCAGGCATTCTCTACCTTTCAGTGTTGGGACAACACCCTGATCTAAGATGATCTATGAAGTCAGGATGCTGTAGTTTCACTGTGCCATGGCCTAGGTCTGTCACCTACATGTGGCCCTTACAGCCTATCAGCCCCAGCCAAAGTACATGGCCTGAAAGATTAGTACCCATGCAAATTGGATTGCTATTAGAAAAAGGAAAAAGAAAGAAAGCGGAGTCCAAAAACCATACAAAATCTGTTCTACAAAAGATTTATTCCAGATTTTTAAAATTCAGGAGAGAATGTTAAATTTTATCAAATGTCATTTGAGTTTCTATGGAGAGTTTGCATCATCCTCATCTCTGGACAATTTCTCTGATGAGTTCTATTGATGAATGTTTTACCATCACATTTTTTCCAGGAATAAACTTGGTTGTCCATGGTGTAATTGTTTTCAAAACACATTGGCAGGTTTCAGTTCCTAGTATTTTGCTCAAGAATTTTACTTTCATGTTTATGAGATCCTCTTTTTTGACAAGGTGTTGATTTCCGTATTTTATAAAGTATTTATTTCAGTATTTTATAAAGAAGATTTGGATGTTTTCTATCTCTCTAGACTACATTTTGTAAATGTTTCAAAAGTACCAGAATTATCAGCTTGAAAGTTTTGGGGAGATTTCTGGTCCAACTCTAGCAGGAATATGTTATCTATCATGCCAATCAAGTTTCATACAGCACTTGGGTATTTTACCATTTTCCACACTGGGAGAGCTCCGTCCCGAGGGAGAGCTTCTTGGCTTTCAGCTTGCTGATCACATGGGAAGCAGACACGTGACCTAGACTGCACTGATGAAAGGCAGTGCAAGAAGTGGGGGCAGAAGTGAGCAACAAGAGGGAGGAGGCCACACTGCCAGGAGCTGAGACTCCAGGCAGGTTTGTCGCCAGAAGCACCTGGAGTTTCCCTAGGGAAATGTGGCCAGCCTCAGGCAGCTGTTCAGCCCCCACTGCATCATTCCTGTCTGCCTAGCTCTCTAATCTGGCCCTCCAGACTTCCTGGAGCTCTGTGAGTTGCCTGATATTAGCTACATGCCCCTTCGTGCTTTCAATAGCCAATGTGGGTTGTTTACATGGAATTGGTAAGTGCTGTGGTTAAAAAAAAATTATATAGATACTCAAGGAAATGAGGATATAAGATTGATCATTTGATAAGGTTGAAGAATGAGTAAGTGAAATGAATATATGAAAAAAAATTATAAATAAATGCGAGGGTTCTCGACCCCTCTGTAACCATCACCCGGTCCAAGAGCAGAACTTCACCAGAGCCCAGTGTACTAACTCTGTGTTTTCTATCTTCCTCCCCTAAACAGTCATTCTCTTGACTTCTAGTGCCAAAGATAGGCTTAGTCTTCACTGTGTGCATGTCATGGAACTGTTGCACTATGTATGTCCTCGTGTGATTAGCTTCTTTACTTCAGCATCCTGTCACTGAGATGGTCTAGTGCTGCACATAGTCATGCTCCCTGTCATTCTCCTGTGACACTCCTTCATATGGCTATATCACAGTATTTTTCTGTCCTGCATGCCTGTGAGGATATGTAAGATGTTTTCGGTATTTAACTATTGTGTGCTAAGTTGCAATGAGCGTTTACCCACGTGCCTTTTAGCGCATCCTAATTCTTATTTCTCCTGGATATGTGCAGAGCCAGGAATGAAATGTCAGGATGCAAAATATGCGCATGTTCAGCATTAGGAGATAGTATCAAAGCATTTTCCAAAGTGACTTTGCCAATTTATACTTTTACCATCGACGTAACAAAGCTCTAGTGTGCCATATTTGTTTTCTTAATAAGCAGAGCGTTAGTCTTTTAAATTTTTTGTCAGTTAAAGAAATGTCAGCCATTCTGGTGATGTCCTGCTAGCCCACTGTGGCCCCATTTGCATCTGTCTGGTGACTCACGGCTGAGGGCATCTTTCTATAAATTGATCTCTTCCAAAGTGACCTTGTTCCTTGGCACCTCCCTCCGGGGCTATCTATTGACCTTTCTCCTATCGATAACTGAGACACAAACCCCTCGTTTGGTTGTATTTGGTAGGGAATTTTCTGGTCGTTCTTTTAGTAGTGTTTCTTGGATGATCAGCCTTCTTAACTTTAACAGAACCCAATTTGCAGCTGAGTCGTAAGGACCCGGTTGCAGGATGCGCTTGGGGCTCTGGCGGTCAGTGGCAGACAGTGGTGAAATTTACTAGTTAGCTTATGAGCAGGCGGCGAGGTCGGTACGGAAAGGTCCTGAACTAGAGCTGGGTCCGGAGCCAAACGCTAAGCGTACAGAGGACAAGCAGTGACCCGTGACACGGAATGCAGCCCCCTCCTAAGTTTCCAGAAAATTAAAATGCTAAATAACAGGTTTTCCCTTTAAAACTCCAGTCTCCTTTCAAACTTCAGTCTCCTTACTCCTCCACGTGGAGTAACTGGGGGAGAGAGGCCGGCTCCGGTCCCTCTGAGCCCGCAGGGCCAGAGCCGGAGGCAGGATCCTCCTCCAGGAGGCTCGGGGTCAGGGCGAGGCCAGCAGCGCCCAGGCGCTCGCTCCTGTCGGTTTTCGGGACTTTCTTTCCGAGTCTGACTTGCTGTCGACCTGTGCGATAACCCCCGGCCTCGGTTCCTGCGTGACAATCGCCGCCCAAGTGACTTCGCAAACTGCTCTGGAGAAACATACGGTAAATATGTATTCCAAAAATACATATACATAGTTTTAGCTTAAAGAAGGACATGTGTGAAGCAGCACCAGGTCAGCACGTCCTGGTGCTGACCTCCGCCGTGAAGTTCGCGTGCCGTCTGTACCGGAACCGGACCCCGGACCCCGAACCCGGGACCCCGGACCCGAACCCCGCATCAGGAATCGGGGAGCCGCCCCGGCTGGCGCAGCTCTTCGCCCCGCAGCCGCTCTCCGCCGCTCTCCGCCTCATCCCCGCTTCCGCACCACTTCCTGCCCGAGCCCCTTGGTCTCGCTCTGAATGTGGTAACTGCTCAATAAACGTTGCATTCGGGAAATTGCTCCACTCTTGGGATGGTTAGCAGATTTTCAGATTCCTTTTGGCTCCGCCAGGCCCTGCAAGCCCTAACTCAGGGGACATCTGACCTCTGACCTCCGACTTCTAACCTCTGACCTCTGACCCGGAGCGCACCCTGGGTGTGGTGAGACAAGAGCCCACATGGCCACCTGCTCAGGACCTTTCCTGGGAATCCAGGAACAGCAGCAGCACCTCAGTTCACGAACTTATTTTTTTCCGTGATTCTAGTTGCAAGCAGAATTGAACGAGAACCAAATCAAATTTTTACCTAAGGTCAACATTGAACATAACCAGTGAATTTTTTAATTCAACTATTTATTCAACATGTATGGAGCCCTTACTGTACTTTTTTTTTATTACGGTTAAACGTTTTTACTTTTTATTTTACTGGTGCGTTTTAGATATACAAAATGATAGCATTGGCCCCAGGGAATTTGTATCTGCACAGGATACATCTTGCTTCTTCTTTTATTCCCATTTCCCTCCTCGCCCTTCACCCTCTCTTTTCTCTACAAAAGGCCTTTTTCCACTCTTTGCGTCCGTTCTTTTTGTTTCTTCTCTCTTCCCCACCCTCATGCCCTTTCTCATATCAATATTTTCTTCCCATTTCCTAGTATCTATTATACATTTTTGTTCTCACTTACCCTTTTGGTTTCTCGCACCACAAAAACCATGCAATATTTAAACACGTGTGTCTGATTTCCCTCACTTAAGAATGTGGTCTCAAGGTGCATCTATTTACCTAGAAATGCCTCAAGTTTATCATTTATGACAGAGTAGCACTCCATTGTATAAAAAAAACCCAACGTCCTCCTTGTGCACTCACCATTTGATGGTCATTCGGGCTGTTTAGCTATTGCAAACTGTGCAGCTATAAACATGAGTGAGCATGTATGCCTGTGGTTTGCTGCTTTTAATTCTGTCAGGAAAATACCAAGAAAGAGAAGAGCTGGGTCAAGTGGAACCTCTAGCTTGACTTTTTTGAGAAATCACATTGATTTCCACAATGGCTGCACCAGTCTACACTCCCCTCATCAGTGGAGAAGGGTAGCTTTTTCCCACAGCCCCTCCAGCATTTGTTATTGGTGGGTTTCTGGATATAGCTATTCATTCTGGAGTGAGATGGAATCTGAGTTGTTTTAATTGACATTTCTTAAACTACCAGTGATGTTGAATGTTTTTGTAATATTTTTTTTGTTGTTTGTACTTCTTCATCTGAGAAATGTGTATTTACTTAAGATGCTCATTTTTGTACTCGTTCTTTAATTTGAGGTGATCTGACTTTTTCCCAGTCCTTTATATATTCTACACATCAGTCCTTTGAAGAACACTGGCAAAAACTTTTTTTCCTTCTCTGTGAATTGTCTGTGAATTGTCTCCTTATCTGTGAATAGTCTGTGAATTGTCCGGACTTTGTTCAGAAAGTCTTAGCCTACACCCATGTCTTCAAGAGTTGTACTTATTCTCTTCCAGAATATTTACTGTTTCTCTTTTAATATTTAGAGCCTTGATTCATTTTGATTTTAGTTTAGCACGTGGTCAAAGATATGAGTCTGGTTTTAATCTTCAGCATATGGAAAGCCAGTTTTTCTTAACAAGATTTATTAAAGAGACTATTTTACCAAAGCTGAAACAAGAAAATACCAAAACGCTAAATAACCAAGTATCAGTCAAGAAAATTGAAGATGTAATTAAACAACAACAACAAAGAAAATCCAGGTCCTGATGGATTTGCTGTTGAATTCTACAAGAAATACAGAAAAGATTCAACCCCTGTACCTGGAAATTCTTTAATGAATTGAAAGTGAAACGATACTCTTGAAATCATTCCTGGAAGCAAGCATTACCCTGATACCAGAATCAGAGAAGGATCCAACCAAAAAAGAGAACTACAAGTCAATATGTAATGAGCATAAATGGAAAAAATCTTGGTGAGATGCTGGAAAACAAAATGCAAAAAATCAACAGGATTATACACTATAACCATGTACAATTAATTTCACGGAGGCAGGCTGGTTCCACAAATGCAAATCAATAAATGTGATATGCCATATTTTTTGTCTGGTACAAGAGATCGAGCTTAGGACCTTGCACTTGCCAGGCAGGTACACTGCCACTGGCCCCTGTAATACACCGTGTTAACAGAACCAAGAACAAAAATCACACAGTCATCTCAGTAGATTCAGAAACAGCATTTGACAAAACCCCAACACAAATTCCTGACTAAAAAAAAAAAACTTCAGAAATTTGGAATACATGGTCTTGTCTGAAACTGATAAAAGCCATCTGTGATGATCCAACAGCTAACATCATACTCAGTCAACAAAAACTGAAATTTTTTGTTCTAAAGTCAGGAACAAGAGAAGGATGTTGACCATCATCACTCTTACTTAATATAGATTTGGAAATAGCAAGAATAATTAGACAAGAGAAAGAAGTAAAAGGAATAATGATAAGGAAGAAAGAAGTTAAATTACTATTATTTGTAAGCACCGGTCACAATCTATCAGGTCTGCTTGGGGCCAGTCAAGATTTGTTGAGCTTTCTTAATCGCTGTAGCTCAGGAATGTTGGAAGTTACAAAATTCAGCATCCTGCCTGTGAACACTCCATATTCCCTTAAGTTTCATTTGTGAACACTGTAATTTTATTTTATTTTATTTTATTTTTGAGACAGGGTCTCACTTTGTAGTCCAGGCTGGCCCTGAACTCTCTATTTAGCCCTGACAAGCCTCAAAATCACAGCAATCCTCCTGCCTCTGCTTCCCAAGTGCTGGGATTACAGGTGTGAGCCACCACACCTTGGCAATGTGGTATGTGGTACTGATTGTTGGTAGGGATGAGCCACTATGCCCGGTATTGTTGTATGTGGTTACCAGGGCTCAAATGTAGGACCTTGTGTGTGCAAGGCAGGTGCCAGAACCATTGAGCTAAATCCCCAGCCCCGCAGTGCCATTTTTGCAGATAATTTGTATTAACTAACAGGTTTAAAAAAACTGGGTATGTTGGGCTGGGGATATAGCTCAGTGGTTCTGGTGCCTGTCTTGCAAGCGCAAGGACCCGGGTTTGATCCCTGGTAACCACATAACAATACTGGGCGTGGAGACTCACCCCAGCAGCAACCAGTACCACATACCACAGTGCCGGGCGTGGTGGCTCACGCCTGTAATCTCAACACTTGGGAGGCAGAGGCAGGAGGATTGCTGTGATGTGAGCTTGAGGCTGAGCTCAGGACCAGCCTGAACCACAAAGCAAGACCCTGTCTCAAAAAAACAAAAACAAAAACAACCAAAAAACTGTATATGCATATTTTTATAAATATCTTTGAATGAGGATTTCCTCTTCAATTTATCTCGAGTTCCCTCATCCTCATTATTATTGTGCATACTTTGCAATTTTGATCTTTGCTTACCACCCTTCTTCCGACATTCCTAAGCTACAGTAATCAAGAAAGCTCAACAAATCTTGACCAGCCCCAAGCAGACTTGATAGATTGTTACAAAGACTAGCGCGTTATGGAGCCAAGATAGAGACTAAAAGTTTAGAGTCATTCTTTTCAGATGTTCTAATCATGATGCTGGGATGGCTTTCAGTATGCAAGAGAAAAAAAAATCCAATATATGGTAGAAAATAAGCTCTGGATCTCAGAGAAAAATCTGGAAATTAGGCTCATCTGTCACTGCTGTTATCAACCAGGATATCTTTTTTCTTTTGAAGGAGGAAAATGATTGTGCTAATTAGCTTTTCATCACTATAAAAAACAGTTAAGATAATTAACTTACAAAGAGGGAAGAGTTATTTTGGCTCACAGTTTTGGAGGTTCTGACCCGTGAATGGTGGACGTTGTTGCATTTGGATCTGTGATGAGACCCATCATGGTGAAGCCCATCATGATCATTTCAAGAGGAGTGGGAGAGAAACCACTACTCACCTTATCATGAGCCAGGGAACCAAGAGGAGAAGGAAAAGAAAGCAGGAACCCAGGCTGAGGATTTAGCTCAGTGGTTCCAGCGCCTGCCTTGCAAGCACAAGGGCCAGGGTTTGATCGTTGGTAACCACAAACAATGCCAGGCATGAAAACTCACACCCACCAGTGATCAGAGCCACATACCATATTGCCAGATGTGGTGGCTCATGCCTGTAATCTCAGCACTTAGGAGGCATAGGCAGGAGGATTGCTGTGAGTTCAAGGCTGAGTTCAGGAGCAGCTTGAACTACACCGCAAGACCCTGTCTCAAAAACAAAAACAAAAACAAACAAAAACAAACAAACAAAAAAAGAAAAGAAAGAAAGTAGGAACCCAAAGTTGGTCCCAAGGTCATGGCCCAGAGCCCTGAGACCCTCCACTAGGCTATGTCTCCTAAGAGATTCCACCATCTTCCAAAAGCACCAGGCTAGGAATCAAGCCTTTAAATTCACAAATTTTGGTGGACTACTAAAACTTGAACTGTGCCAATGATGATATTGTGATTAAAAAACAAAAACATAACTGGAAAATACTTGAATATGGCTGTTACTCAAAAAAGTGAGTAGACTTTAGAGTTCACGTGTGTTGAGACATACAGGAGCTTTGCTCATCTGAAGTGTTTTTGAGGGCTCATTAGCAGAGATTCATTTGCTAGAGCCCAGAGTACCTCACACTGAAACTTACTATACTTCAGTATGTCTGTAACATTTTTAAAGTGTAAACTATAACTGAAGAATGTAGAAGAATATACAGTTTAACAATTGTGAATCTAAAGCCCATGTGACCACTATGTGATTAAGAAACAGACCCCAATGAGTATCTTGACTCTGTACTTGTGTCCTCCTTTACTACACTCCCTCTCTGCTTCCTAATTTTCTGTGAAGGTGTTTTGATCTCAAATACTCTCACGGTAAAGTTTTCTTAATTTGACCATCTACATATACATCCCTATACAACACTGCTAGTTTTGCATGGTTAAACTTTATAGAAATACACACACTGTAAGTCTTTCTGTTTCTAAGTTGTTGGGTTTTTTTCATGCAACAACTGTATTTTTAAATGTTTCGTCTGGTACAGGTCAAGGCAGTTCATTCCTTTCTACTATCTTCACATAACATATCGCACATCTGGATTATCGCTAGGTTTTGATTAGTGCCAATGAATGTTCCCATGAAGATTCTGGTCTAGAGACAGTGTCTCCTATGCAGTCACATTTCTCTGGAACATTAGAAGTCAGCCTGCAGTATCTACAGGGTTCACATTCAGAGAGTCAACTGACCATTAATTCAAACGATTTCTAAAAAGCATCTACAGTGAACTGAGCATGTAAAGACTATTTTTGATATTACTTCTTAAACAGTGTAACAACTGTGTTCGTGGATTTTACATTATGTGAACCATTATAAGCAACCTAAGATGACTTAAAATACGCATTAGGGAGGATGCATGGACATTATACACAAATGCTGTACCATGTTACACATAAGGGAGCTGAGCATTCATGACTGAGGTCTCCATGTGATCCTGGTACCAATACCCGCTGAAGGACAGGTATACCTGGATGTGAGATAGCTCAGTCACAAAGTATGAATATTATATTCAGCTCTACTAGAAAAATGACAAAAAGTATCCCAAAGTGATCATGTGAACTGAACCTCCTCCCAGAAGTGAGTGAGGATACTAGTTCCACTCCAATATTTGGTATTCTCAGGCTTTCTCATTATTGCAAATGTACTAGTGTGCAGTACCTTCCGCCAAGGCCTCTGTATACACAGTCCTGATCAATACCATGATTGAGCACCTTGCTATATATTTATTCATTATTTGCATTTTAATATTTATGTTGTCTTGTCATATTTGCAGCTAATTTTTTGTGTGTCTTCGTTTTTAAAGTATCAGTGCTGAAATTATTTGTTGCAGTCTCCCTGTATCAAATGATGTGGCTTCTCCATCCACACTGCCTCAGACTGACTCTTTAAATTTTTGAACAAGGGTTCTTCTGCTGTGACTAGGCAGCCTCTTCGTAGAATATTGTCCTTGGACCATTGGAGACCACATTGCCTCTGTACCTGCAGAGTCCTACAAGGGCCAGAAATTTGTGTTATTTCAGGATGGTCCTTACCAGAGACAGAGTGTGCCACATTATAAAATCTCAGCTCTCTAGCCTTTACTGGGACAGTCTTGAGGCCCAGCTTACACTTGAGTGCTCCCTTAGAGAGTCATACACCTTGCTTTAGACACAGATCTTCATGACAGGATCTGCTTCTGGGAAATTTGTATTAGGACAAAGTTCTTTCCTCATTGGTCCTTCCTGTAATTCACATCTTGTACCAAAGTTCCATGCATGCACTAGGTTATTTGGGGACTGTCTGTCCCTAAAAGCTCTATCTATTGTCAATTTATATACCTCTGGGGCAAAAAAAACCCAAAAACAAAACAAAACAAAACAAAAACAAACAAAACCCATATAGTCACAGCTCTCTTATGAGAGGTCTTCAAAAATAGTAAAACATATCTGTATACATATTTTTGAATATTTTGGATATTCTTAGTTCATATAAGCTCTAGAATCATATTGTCAAGTTTAAAGAAAGATATACAAAAACCTTTTTATTTGTATGTATAAATCATTTTCAGGAGAGTTGACTTTAGGCTTCTAACTTATAAATACAGATACCTCTTCCATCATCTATATCTCCTTGAATGATGTTCAAAAAATGTAAAGTCCTCCATGGAATTTTCATTAGTTTTTGTTAGATTTGTCCCTAGCTATGCCATGGTTTTGATATTGTTGGAGAAGTATTTTTCATTCACTTACTGATTTTTGTTTGTGCACAGGAATAGTGAGTCAGCTTTTCATTTCTGTGATAAAAATACCTGAGCAAAACAACTTACATGGGCAAAGGTATATGTGGAGTCAATGCTTTTACAAACTTTGGTTCATATTGGCCAATTCCATTACAGTGAGGCAGAAATATCATGGTGGTAGGAATCTGTGACAAGGTTACACTGCTCACTTCACCTTTGCCTAGAGGGAGGGAGACTGTAATCTACTTCTTCCAGCTGGGCCTTGCCACCTAATAGCTATGAATTCTTCAACAGATTAATCCAACCACCTTCGTGGGTCCCAGGGTGGAACATGGCTGCTTCCACATGCAGGCTTAACGTTCAACACATGAGCCTTGGGGAAACAACTTAAACCCAGATCATGACAAGAAATAATTGTGTTTCTGTTAATCCTAAAAATGCTTCTGCAGATTTTTTAGGGGTTATGAGAAGGTTTTCTGTGTACACAGTCATGACATCTGCCCATCATCTTTTCAATCAACCTATTCCAGGATGGTTATCAAAACGACAGCTCAATTCCCCAGTTCTGTCCCATCTGCCAAGTCGGGATACTAAGTGAGCCTCTGTGGGTTCTCATCTTCTGAAGATTTTGGACTTATAATTCATTATTCTCTTAGCAGCTCTTTTGATTTTCTTAAAGTTTTAAAAGACATTTATCCAACTTTTAAAGTTGTTCTCACTGTAAGGGTTGATTCAGACAGCTTAGTAAAACCTCACTTTAATTTTCAGTCACTTGAATTTCACAAATGCAATCGACCATTTGGTGAAGACAGAACGTCACATGACAAAGTAATAACACCTGTCTAAATACTGTGGATAGGGCTCTGAGGAGAGTAGTGAAGATAAGGCAATCTAGCCTGGAGATGCTCTGAAGGAAAAGCCAGCAGCATTTGCTGATGGCCAAAGTAGAAAGCACAAGACAGGAAAAAAAAAAAATCAGAGAATTTGGCAAGATCTGTGGCTTGAGCAAGTGGAAGCCAAAAGACAAGATGGGGGAAATTGAGCAGATTTTAAGGGACAAATCAAAAACTTGATTTTATGAGACTGACATGCTGCCTGCTGTGCTATGTAGGCAGAAACAGGAACTTGATTTTAAATATGTTAATTAAGCCTATGAAGCACACACGTAGAAATATTGAATAGGCAGTTAGCTTCTTAAGCCTAGAGCTCAGGAGAAAGGTAGAGATCAGAAGAACAAATTTGACAGTTGTCAGCATACGGATACTTAGAGCCACAGATCAAATGAGATCCCTTAGGCAGAGAGCGACGCCTTGGCTTGCTTCTTAGAGCGATTCAACAGTTACACTTCAGAAACAGGATGACAGCACACACTCAGGAAGACATTTCATAGGCAGAGCCAGTAAGAGGCCTGAAAAACCATGCAAGACTGGGTCTTAGAAGCCAAGGGAAGAGAAGTCAATCACACCAGCTTCAAGCAAATAGCTGTGCAGAAGACTCATAAAACAGACGACTTCTGGAAGAGGTTGGCCTGTGAAGGTTCATTACTTTTCAACCCAAATCAACAGAGGACTAAGACTCACATTTTAAGATTTGCTGTTAGTATTTCATACAGTTTTAAGGATTTAGTGATATGAGTCCACCTTCTGAAATAGAATGATTTGGTATAAACTTGAAGATTGTTACAGGAGAAAATTTAAAGAATGAGGCAATCAGGTGGGAAATGGAGAAAATGGTATGCTTCTTGGCAATACTGTGGAACAATACTAGTATTTTTTTTCTCTCTGAAAATTCCTCTGGTGTTGAGGCTACAGTTGAGTTAATTTCCAAGAGTAATGTAAGAGTCATCAGCTTTCCTCTTGTTGCTGGTCGATGTGCTGTGATCCACTGAACACGGTGGTCCAAGTGGAGAAGCATGTCAGACACTGTGGGAGTCAAGGGAGTCACTTCCGTGTGGTAGGTGTATTTTCTGGGGAGCGCGGGGAACTGGATGGATCCTAAAGAGTGAAGGATGCTGGTGAACACGGGTGAGAGCTCTGAGAGGCATGGTGGAGCATGGATTTCAGGGTATGAGTGAGACAGCAAGCCAGGAAGGAGCAACAGTCAGAGGAAGCAAGAGAAAAGACCACTGTGTGAATTGAAGATGGCTCGTAGGACCCAAGTCACTTTTGAAAAATGCACAGTCTGATGATGAATGCTTACTGCTTTTCACTAAGAGTTTAACAGAGCTGTCCAGGTTTTTCAACACCTTCTTATCATAAGGGAAAATTCTTGTGTAAACCTCAGCAAGTCATTGGGGAGGGCTGTGAGCAAGGTGCTCTGGGGTTTACGCACATTTTCTCCAGGTTTCTTTTGATGGACAGTGTCTGAAAATAGACTATAACCTTCTTTGCCCTAGAAATGTTTGCTGAAAAAGGGAAAATTCTAGAGGGGAAAAAAATGAGACACATATTATACACCTGAGCACATAAAGAAATCCATCCCTTATGGATTTATGTAAGTGGAAAACATTGTAATTACATTTCCAAATGGCTTTTAAAACGCCCACAGATGTATACTTAAAAAGTCATCGCTATGAGCCGAGACTGGGTGGCTCATTAGCCGGGAGATAGAGAAGCACTCCCCTCGGATCGCCTACTCCAAGAAAGATGAGGCCAGAGAAGTCTGACTGTACAGCAAAAAGACATCCTTTGTGAATGTGAGAGACCACAAAGCCCAAGCCACTCATTTTAGCATCATTATTCATTTATTCACCCTTTCTGCCAATGTTTATTGAGTGTCAGTTATGCCACAGGTACATTTATAAGGTCAGAGTTAGAGATATTAAGAGGAATACAACATTATCTGCCTCAAAAGCTGGTCAGCACATGGGGACAAAACGTCAGAGGAACTCAAATCATAACACAGTGTCATTAAAGCTACAACAGAAAATCTGTAAGGAGCCAGGGAAGTATAGAAGAGAGAAAAAATAAACCAGGATACTAGGATGATAATAACAATAATGCATGAATATTTCATATGTGAAATCTTAAAAAATACCCTCAAAAACTCAATGTAATAGGAGGTGGGATAGAATAGCAATTATCACAGGCTGAGGAAAGAGTAGGCTGGGGAAGGGATAGGAAAGGGTTGCTTAATAGGTACTACGTAATAGGTAGTTGGGGACAAGAAGTTCTGGAGTGATACAGATAGTGGCTATAATTAACAGTATAGTGCCATACAATTAAAAAAAATACAAGAAAAGATTTTACAAATTCTTCCCATCAGAAATGACGAATGTGTGAGAAGATAAGTACATACATTTAACCTGATTTGAACATCATGTGATGTATGCATGCATCAAAATATTATGTAGTACCCTCTGATGCGGGTAATTTAAAATTTTTATTAATTAAAAAATAAATTTGAAAAATGGCTTACAATTGAATAGCTCTTAATGATTTGGCCAGAAAAACGTCTTGATTGAAACCATGCTAGAAGACCTATGTATTTAATCAAAATAACACAGCATGATCAAAATAATACTTGTCTATTTTAAAATAGAAGCAATGCTATTGTGATAAAGGGTTATTTTGTAATCCTTTATGGATTTTAAAAACATTTTTGACCAATTTTCAGAGTTTTTTCTTATATATTTTAAATATTCATGTTAGCCAACTCCTTTAAAAAAGTAAAATACTTAAAGTGTGGGACTACTTTAATGTGCAGCAGGAATCTCACTCCCCAGTACAACCATTCCCATTCAGAGTTCTTAGTTCCACCATGTATGCCTGAGATGCAGCACTTTTAGAAACTTCCTAAGATATGCTAGAAATTCAGTTCCAAGAGCAAAAATGGGTTGTTAACCCCTTTTTAGGACATTAAAACATGTGATGTTTCCATTTATCCCCTGAGTGCAAAATTCCCATGTACTACACTGATTTTTAAGGATGTCTAAAACAGCAGGTGGCGTCAGCGACTTCCAGGGATGGGAGTGGAGTATTCCAAGGACAACACAAGGACAAAGATTCTCTTTCTTTGTCTCTCTTTTCTTTTCTTTCCCTCTATTCTCTCCCTTTTACTTTTATACACTTTTGAATTGTTTAACCATTGTAACATGTGGTTCTATTACCTGTTTTTTTCTAAATGAATTTTTTAAAATGTACTTATGTAAGCTCCTTTAAGTTTTGCTAAATTTATCAAGTCTTCAGGGAATTTCATCAGATATCCTATATGTATATTCACTACTAGACTTCACTGGGATAAGTTTTAAACACACACACAGACATAGACACCCAAAATAGGGGATTGAACTCAGGATATTGTGCTTGCCTGGCACATATGGTGCCACTGAGCTATATCTCCAATGGGATACATTTTAAAGTATCTTAAATGGTACTTTTGCTCAAAATAAAATAATGTTATCATATAAGAGGTTTTGATGTCCTTTGAACGTAATGTTGTTCCCACCTATCTTACTGGGAAAGTCGAGGTGTGACTTATCTTCTTTTTGACACATATGGTATGTAAAATACATATTAGTAACATCTGGCCAATAATCACGGATGATAATGCATGCAAATATCTTGATTTGGTTACGAGAAAGGGTGAATGTGACCAGTATAACAATAAAAAGTAGATAAGTCAGGACTTCTGACCCATGTTTGGTTGATTCTGTGGCCAAGTAGATGAACATACCAATGAAGCACCATTTTAAATGTTGCTTTCAATTTCTATAGCTCACATATTCAAAACCAATATAGGATAGTAGCATATTAAAGGCCACGGAAGCTTTATTAAGTCATTTTCTCTTTTAATATTTCCTAAAAATATTGGTGACTTTTTAATAGAAGTTACAAGTTTTATTTTAAATTCTAAATCAGTAGCACATGGAGATACAATTGACTGTGTTTTATTTCTTGTCCAGTGGCACTGGTCAACTTATGTATTTAGAAGACTTTTGGTAGTAGCTGTTAGCATTTTTATTTACGGGGCCATGTCATCTGTGGATAAAATGTTACTTTATTTTTCCTGATCTTTTTTAAAGACAGTGTTACAGTGGTGTGCACATGGAATAGGCATCAGAATTCTCTATTTCCACCAATTCTTGGACCCATCTAACATGCTACCCTGGGTATGTTCTGGGATTTGTGATCTTAGCCTCAACCCAGGAAAATGGAAGCAGGTCACAGGTGGGTTTGCCATCAATTTGGCACCTGAAGAACAGAGAACAGTTATAGGACATTTTTATAGAAAGAATTTCTGTTCTTTTTTTGGACTAGGAGGATAAGGTTTGGAAGAACAAATTTTTTTCCTATCTGCATTTTAAAACATTCTTTTTTATTTTTCCATAAATTGAAGCCAGTAGATTCCATTTTATATATTTGAAATTGTTTTTCTAAATCCAGTTCTTATCAGCCATCAGGATTATAGTGCTAGGATTCCTGGTAGTTGTGATTTTGTTTGTGTTTTGGGATATTTGTCTTTTTTTGTCTTTGGATATTTGAGTGGGAAATTATAAGGAGCAACCCTGGAGGTTGCTTAAGCAGTTGCTTAGGGGTGTTAAATTATAAAATACACATTTGCTCGAGAAATGACAAAATACTTAATGATAAGTGTGGTCTCAGGTCAACAAGCTAGTCTCCTCATGACCTGAGTGCCCCTTACTGTTTCCCTGACTTTCTCCCTTAAAATGCATCTGTGGACTGTGTTTAATAGTAGAGCTGTGTGGGCTTTTTAGTGAGCTTTTTCTCATTTCTGGGCAAAGTGCTTTATGCCCTTTTTAGTTTAAAAATGAATGACGTTCAGAAACAGTTGCCTATTGATAGAAGAAGCTTTCACTACAGATGAATTGCTGTGTCCAATTACTCACGCGAATAAAGAAAAATAGAGAGCAAATGAAAAGTCACCTTAAAATGTGATTCAGACAAAGAATAATAAATAGTGCCATTATCCTGCTTTTAAAGAAATACACAAATGTGTTCAATATGCCTCTATTAGGACAACATAGTCTCACATTTCAAATATACTTTCTAGTTCCTATGGGGAGAATGCCAAGCTCTCAATGAATTTATCCTCAAGAATCATATTTTGTGTGTGTTTTTACTCCAGTGCGTCCTCAGAAAACATCAACAGATTCCAAACCCCACTAATCCCATGGAAAATTGCTCAGGGCAAAACCATTACTAAAGGGAGGAAAGATCTCTTGCATGGTGGCCCAACGTTCTCTCCTCAGTGTTTGTCTTAGAGTAGCAGCTCCCCCCAAAGGCGTTTATTTCTCCACAGTGGAGGAAATGACAACTGTCTTCCAATATTCCCAAGTTACCACTAGGAAATTAAAGAGACCTTTATACCTATAAATGTCATGTACAAATTTTATAAAACTGGTCTGCTGCACAAAAAAATTACTTTAAATTTTATGTATTAGTAATGCCAGTTTATGAGGATGCTTTACTATCCACACACATAAGCTGGGAAATAGGGATGCTGAGCCTGGGGAATTGGAAAAATCAATGTGCCCAGGGTGAGTGGAACGGGAGAGAATTAGTAGCATTGTATGAGCCTCAGCAATAACGTTAAAGATGTTGAGTTTCATCTAAGGGTCACTAGGATGTAAAGTGGCTGACTGATGATGCGAGTTTTAGGAGTTCCCAAGGTTCAGCCAGAGGAGGTAGATCAGAAATACTCGGAAGGCTTCCAAACACTGAATTGTCTTGGGTTCCTGTGGCAAGTCCTAAGCCTGCACTACTCAAATCCACATTTGCACGTAGGGAATCAAAGAGGTGATCAAATGGGTAAAAAGTAAGAGATATTTTCAGTTATTTTCTTTCACCACACAAGGTCCTAGAGATGCTAAAAGCACATGAGAGTCGTCTTAATTTCACCTTCCTTTATTGCTTTTGTGGTTAACAGATCGCATGATAAACTGTGCTACAGGCTGACTATGGAAAATCTCAACTGAAAAGAGGTTCCTGAATTAAAGGAAAAAATCCTAATGAGGCTGCATGGAAATCCCAAGAAGATAGAGCTCTGTAAAAGTCAATTAATGGCAGCATAATTCAGAGGGTGATTAACATAGCCCACGGACATCATGTACTTTATGCAGCCTTTAATGCAACATTTCTCTACTATAAAATGGGATTAATGAGATTTTAGGACAAGCTTAAGTCACTCATTCTCAGGCAAAAATAGATTGGAGCAGCCAACACCCCCACACTCCAAAGAAAATGGAAAATCAGAATGTCAGCCATGCTTTACAGGAGATCGATACATGCCAATCTTTTAAATTCTTTGTTTTCTGATTTGAATCTTAATGATGAACACATTGTTCTCTGTGGTTACTATATACGGGGCTTCATTTCCTCTTTCTCACTAAAACTCTGCCCACTTAGCAATTTTCAACTGGTTTCCAGTGGAAAGGAAAAGATTAGAATCAATAGTAAAGGGTCCAACATAAGGTCTAAACTGATTGGAAAGATTTCTCTAGACAGTGTACAAATTAATAAGATTAGTTGTCTATATCCAGACATGCATTGATCATATTCATCTACACTCTGCCCTCTCCCACCTCCACTTCGCTTAGTTATCATTCTTCTGTTTTGAGGTTGAAACCTCCCCACCCCCAGTCTCCCCACGGGAGAGAGAATTTGTAGTACTTGTCTACCAACGTCTGGCTTATTTTACTTAACCAAATGTCCTCTAGTACTAATTATTTTTCTCCAGGCTTTCATTGTTTTGTGGCTGTATAACCTATCATTGTGCATATATACCATCTTTTCTTTATCAGTTCTTCTGTGCCTGGGCATCTAAGCCAATCCCATGTCTTCGATATTGTGAATAGTGCCACAATAAACAGGAGCATGTAAGTATCTCATATGTACTGACTTTTTCTTTGGATATATGCCTATGATTGGAATAGGTAGATTACATGGTAGTTCTATGTGTAGTATTCAGAGGAACTTTCTTTCTTGTTTTTTTTTTTAAGGTTTTTTGAGACAGGGTCTCATTTTGTGGCTCAGGCTGGCCCTGAGCTCAGCCTCCGACTCACATCACAGCAATCCTCCTGCCTCTGCCTCCCAAGTGCTGGGATGACAGGCGTGAGCCACCACGCCCGGCACTGTGGTATGTGGTACTAGTTGCTGCTGGGGTGAGTCTCCACACCCAGTATTGTTATGCGGTTTCCGGGGATTGAACCCGGGCCCTTGCACTTGCAAGACAGGAGCTGGAACCACTGAGCTATATCCCTGGCCCCAGAGGAACTTTCATACTATGTTCAATACTGTATCGACACCAATTGACATTCTTGCCAATGGTATTTAAGAATTCCCTTTTCTCTACATTCTTGCCAGAAGTTATTTACTTGTTCATTAATTTGCGAATGAGTTTATTTACTTATTTGTAATTGCCATTTTAACTGGGATGCGATGATATCTCATTATAACTTTGATTTGCATTTTCCTGCTGACTAATAATATTGAATTTTTTTCATATATTTGTCGGTAATCTGTATTTATTTTTTTGGAAAAATTATCTATTCATATCTTTTACCCATTCTCAATGAAATCACTTTGTTGTTTTTTAATTCTTTACATTCTTCCTTGTATTTATGTATTCTTCATGTCAACCCTGTAGCAGATGAATACACTGCTGGAAAATACATTTCCTATTCTATAGGTTGACTGTTCATCTTTTTATTGTTTCCTTTGTGGTGCAGAAGCTTGATAGTGTGGTGTTATCCCATTTCTTATACTTTGCTTTTGTTTATTATAAGCGTTCTATATTAAAAAAAAAAATGTATGCCCTATATCAATACCTTAAAGTAGCTCTGCTGTGATTTCCTGTAGCAATTTCAGGGTTCCAGATATTAAAATCCTTTATATATATATATATTTTTTTTGTTTGTTTGTTTGTTTGTTTTGTTTTGTTTTGTTTTTTGTTTTTTGTTTTCATGGGGTGAAAGATAAGGGTTAAGTTCTGATCTTCTGCTAGTGGGCATCAAATTTTCCCAGAGCCATTTGTTGAAGGGAACATCCTTTCTCCAGTTTGTGCTTCTGGCATCTGTGTTCAGGTCTATTTGCTGCCATTTCATAGGTTATAACATGTCTGGACTCTACATTCTGTTCTACTGGTGTGTGTGACTGATTTCAAACCAGTACCCCATTGTTTAGTTGTTGTGGCTTTATATTATGTCTTGAAGTAGATATTGTGATGCTGCACCTTAGATCTTTCCATTTCAGATGCTTTGGCTATTTGAGAGCTTTTGTGGTTCAACATAAAGTGTGAGATTGTCCCTTTCTAGTTCTGTAGAGTATGCCATTGATATTTGGATGGGCATTGCATTGAATCTTTTGCTTGGGTTGAATGGACATTTTAACAATATTAATTCTTCTAGTCTATGAAATGGGAGGTGCTTCTACCTTTTAGTGTCTTCTTCAATTTGTTCCTTTAGTGTTTTGTAATTTTCAATATAGAGGTCTTTTATTTTCCTACTTAAATATTAAATTTATTCCTTGGTTTGATTTCTCTCTCTCCCTCTTTCTTTTCTTTTTCCTTCTTTACTTCCTTCTTTTCTTTTTCTCTTTTTGGGAGCTATTTTAAATGGTATTGCTTTCATAATTTCTCTCTCAAATAATCCACTATTCATGTACAAAATAACTACTCTCACCGCTGAGGGGGAAAAAAGAACACTTCTCCATTCTTGATTAGGAGGTAGACTGGTGTAACCGCTATGGAAATCACTGGAGATTCCTCATCAGACTAGGATTAGAGGCCCCCATTTGACCCTGCAATTTCCCTGCTAGGTATATACTTGAAAAAATTAAAAACATCATACTACAATGACACATGTGCACCCGTGTTTATAGAAACACAGCTGGTACTAGCTTCTAACAGATCTTAGCAACAGCCCAAACTCCCATCAACTGAATAAAGAAGATGCAGGCTTTTGGTTTTTTTAAAAAAATAAATGGAGTATTTATTACTCAGCCATAAAGTGTAACACATTAGAGACATTTATACTTAAATGGATGCACCTGAGGCCATACCCATAAGTGAAATAAATAGGACATAGTCGTGTAAATACCATATCATTTCTCTAATATGAGAAACTAAAGGGGTAAATGAGGTCCAGAATGTAAGATAGGTATTGTGAAATAGAAAGAAAATGTTCAAAGAGAAAGGGGAATAGGAAGAGGAGAAAGCAAAGAAGGGAAAAGAAAAACTTGGATGCTAAAAACAAAACAAGACAACAGAAATAAAACTTATATATATAGGAAGTAGGGGCTTAAAATGAGAATCAAGATATATCCTATTCGGGTACAAATAATTGATGTTGAATTTTATCATAGTACATACCTAACATGTACTAATAAACTCAATAAAGTAGCTACCGATTTCTACATACTGTTTTTGTCTCTTGTTACTTTCTTTAATTTATTGGTTCAATTAGTCTTGGTGGAATTATTAGGTTTTTATATATTTTAGAATCATAACTTCTGCAAAGAAGGAGAATTTGATTTACTTCTTTTGCACCAATATACCTTTTACTTTTTTCTTGGGTAATTTCTCTGGTTAACATTTATAGTGCTGCAGTAAATAGCAACAGCGATAGTGAACAGCCCTGTTCCTGATCACAGAGAAGATGTTTTTAGCTTTTCCTTCTTCACCAAGGTGCTGGCCATGGCCCTCTCTGATATAATAGCCCTTTTGGTCTGTTGTGTCATGATCCTTCTGTACCAGCCTGTTTAGGGATCCTATTATGAGGGGCTGGTTGATTTTATCAAGTCCTCTTCCTGCATCCATTGAAATAATTACTTACTTCATTTTATTTATACCCCATGTTATATTTATTGATTTGCATATGTTGCAGCATTCTTGTATTCCTGCAATCAAATGACACTGATCATGGTGTATAATCTTTTTGGTGTTCTGTTTAGTTTAACTTCCTAGTGTTTCATTAAGGATTCCTGAATCTTTTCATCAGTGACATCGGTCCTCTTTTGCTATGTCCTTGTTATGGTCTAGACAGAAGGTAACGGTGGCCTTACTGTTCCCTCCCTCCTCGGTTCCATGAGAAAGTCTGAAAAGAATGGGTGTGGATTTTTTTCCTCAAAGGCCCGGTAAAATTCAACAGCGAAACTACTTGGTCCTGGGCTTGTTTTTCCTGGAAGATTCTTATTTTTTGTTACTGATTCAATCTTATTACTTGTTGTTGGTCTATTCCATTTTTTAAAAATCCTTATTGGCTCAATTTTGTCCATTCCATCTAGGTTTTCCAATATTTTGGCATAAAGCTTTTCTTCGTAATCCCTGATGATCTTTTTAATTTCCGCGGTATCCATTTGGATACATTCTTTTTCATCTCTGACTTTATTTATTCTCTCTCTGTCTGTCTCATGTGTTCTCTGCTTTAGCTAAAAGTTTGTTAATTTTCTTTATCTTTGCAAAGAACCAAAGCTTCATTTCATTGATGTGTAGTACTGTTTTTTTAATATTCTATTTTAGTTATTTCTGCCCTAATCTTTTATGTTTCTTTCTTTCTAACAATTTAGGGTTTGGTTTTTTTCCTTCTGTTTGTTTTAATAGTGTTTATTCTGTCTCTCTTATTTATCTTTCTGGTTTGATTTTTACTATATTGATAAGATTTAATATTGTAAATGTTTTCTCTTCTAGTAGGGTTTCTACTTTCATATGCTGTCATGATGATAGTTATATTTTTCCAATTCTGGGTGTATGACTCTCTTCAGCATCTTTGGTAAAGCTCATCTGATGGGTATGGAATTCCTCAGCTTCTGTTTGTCTGAGAAAGTCTTTCTTTTGACTTTGATTCTAAAGTATATCCTTGCTTGAGTAGTAAATGTGGTTACTTGAGGCCTCCTACTCCCTCTGGTTATATTAGTCAGCTTTCTGTCATTAAAAAGTAAAATACCTGAGGTAATCAACTTAAAAGGTTTATTTTGGCTCACAGTTTTGAAAGTTCTGGTTGATATATTGGCTGTCTCTGTTGCCTTTTAGCCAGTAGAACAACAAAAACTCGCAGTAGATCTGCTTCGGGAAACACGACTGCTCACCTTATGGTGGTCAAGAAGCAAAGAGAGGAAAGAGAACATGGGATTCCACAGTTGTCTTTGAGGGCATGACTTCAGAGACCTAAAGATCTTGTAGTAGCTTCGCTTCTTAACAGTTTTGAAAAATTCCAATAGCACACCATAACAACCAAGTCTAAAACACACAGGCCTTGAAAGATTTAAGGTTGAAACCATAGTACTAGAGCAGACAGTATAGAGCTCACACAATTAAATTAACAGTACAATAGAGATGTATTACCCCCTCAAAACTCCCTCATGCATGAGTAAGTCAAATATGGTAAATCTCACTAAGTACTCATCTGTTTCATGAACTTACTGCTTTGTACATTGGAGAATGTTATATAAGAAAAATTATAGAATGTCTGGCCTTTAGGGCTGACTGATCTCACTCACTCAGTCTGTTGCATTTTATATCTATCATTATTGCATGCAAGACACATGTATTTTGTAACTAAACAAAATACATCATACAGCTCTACTAGGATACATTCACTCATTTCCCAGAAGAAAGTTGCTTGTTTTCCTTTTTTTTTTTTTTGATAATTATGAATAGAGATGTTATATATTGTTTTTGGACAGTGCTTTTACTGCTTTATATCTTCACCAGCAATGTATGAGAAAATACTAGTTGTTCTGCATGCAAATCAAATCCCAGTATTGTCTGGGGTTTTATTTTCACTGTTTTCATGATTATATAAGATATATCTCATGTGGATCAAATGCCACTGACCAATGCATGTTGGTTATGTTATCTAATTTTAAGAAACTTAACAGATGAAAGGGGACAATGTTGAGATTGTAACAAAAAAGTAAGGAAGCAAATTTTATATATATGGGGGGGTGGTAGGGTGGGTGGGGCTATGGGAAAAAATGAGAATTAAGTTGTGTCTTATACTGGTACAAATCCCCATTATGGAGTGCAATCATGATGTGTATATTTAATGTACCAATAAAGATAATTAAAAAAAAAAAGAAACTTAACAGATGCACAACCATACATATTTATTGGTTAAAGATGATATTTCAATAGATGTACACCATGAGTAATTATCAGATCAAGGTAATTGGCACATTCATCACTTCAAACATTTATAATTTCTTTCTGTCAAGAATATTCAAAATCTGGGGCTGAGCATTTAGCTGCGTGGTTCTAGTGCCTGCTTTGCAAGTTCAAGTTCCTGGGTTCAATCCCCGGTAACCACATACAACAGTGACAGGAGTAGAGACTCATGCCAACCAGCAATCAGTATCACATACTGCAGTGCCAGATGTGGTGGCTCATGCCTGTAAATCCCAGCACTCAGGAGGCAGAGGCAGGAGGATTGCTATTAGTGCAAGCCTAGTCTGGGCTATGTAGTGAGCTCGGGGCCAGCCTGAACTACAAAGGGAGACATAGTTATAATTTTTAAAAAATTCAAAATCTTTTCTATTAGCTTTTTTGAAATATACAATTGCCAATTATTAGCCATAGTTATGATTTCATCTTTTGAGTACTCATTTTGAATGCAGCTGCCCACATTCAAAATCAATCTCAGTTCTTAGTGATAGATTTATTTCTTTTTCAACATTTTTTCTGTATTGTTATTTGGCTCATCTTAGCAAGAATTAATGCCTAAACAAATTTCCTGTAATTTTATTTCCTAAAATCCTAAGGAAGGGATAAATGCTCTTAAAAGGCTAGTGATAAAACTTTTAATTCTGATGTTACTATGGAGCTGATAGCAGATATTATTGATTTTTGACATTTTTTTGGATTTTTAATTTTTAATTTTTGAGACACTGTGCAGTTCAGCTTGACCTTGACTCACTATGTACCTAGGGCTGGCCTTGAATTCATGGAGATTATCCTGCTTCCGCCTCCAGAGTGCTGGGATTGTAGGCGTGCTCCACTGTGCTCCACCATGCTCGGCTATTTTATTTATTCTGAGATGAAGTGTCACTGTGCTGCCCAGGGTGGCCTTGAGCTCTGGAGTCAAAGGATCCTCCTGCCATCGTGTCCCTAGTAGCTAAGACTATCGGTGTGTGCTACTGTACTCAGCTCGTAAGCACACTTTACGTGTTGTCTCAGTACAAGCTGTTAAACAATTTCAAATCACTTCAAACATTTGCAAAGGGGGTGGGTGAAAGAGAAGAGAAAGGACAGACAGGGGAAAAGCAAAATGTATAAACTAAAGCTAACAATAGTCTCTCTCCTTCTTTGTGATACCTTTGACTCTTGGTTATAGGATTTTCAGAAAAATCCTTGAGTACAAGCACCATCGCTTTCATGCAGAATGTGGGAAAGCAGAGCTTCTGCTTTCTGTGAAATTTTCTTATAGGCAAGTGCTCTGGAACACCATGCTGATGTACAGTTAATAAAGTTTGAAAACTTTCTGATGAACTTGGTATTTATTTTATTTAAAACATTTTAGCTCAAATGATTAACTTGATTTAAACTTCCAACTGTTTCCCTGCCAAAGATGTTAGGAATTTTCATTATTCCCTTTGGGAATTTTGAGGCTACTTCAGCCAGTTTAAGAACAGAATCCTGAAACACTCACATTAATACTTGGCTGTAAAACTTGATTTAAATGAAAGGATTTGAAAGGTCTATATAAAGATGTGTCAGTTTAACTAAGCTCTTAACAAACACAAGCCAAACATGAATTCTTATGTTTTAAAGTAAGAAAGTAGTTTGTTCTGCAAGATATAAAGAATTGATACACGATGTAAATGTTCATTTACTGTTCTGTTTAGGTCTCTGTATTAACCTGGTATTCCCTGAAGCTGAGGCAAAGACTTGGAGGTTTATGAGAATGGACAACAGAGAAAAGAAAAACAGGGGAATAAAGAAATCTAATCCTTGTTGTTGAACTAGTCCCTGGGAGGTCAATTTGGGCTGAATCCATCTGGGCAAACTCTGAGGTTCTCTAAGGACTAGAGAATCTGCTAGAGGGAGCCTAACAGTGAGCCATCTCATCTGGATGACTTGCTTTGAAATGATTTTCTAACTAACCCTACAAGTGAATTAAATGTACTCTTCAATTTTTCATAATTAAATAGAGTGCATCATTTCCATTTATAAGAAGCCCAGGCAATTGTGTCTTATCTATTACTTGATTCAGAACAATTAAGTATTGTTGAATTGAAGAGTACATAACTTACTAATGGTAATTAATAAATTATTAATAAATTTATATTGGTAGCATTCTGTTTGGCATGTCAGGGTTGTTAGAAGATTTTAAAAAAACATAATTTCTTCTCAATATATGGAAATTAAAGTCTCACTAGATAGTGTCTCCAATTGAAAGTTTAAAATTCTACACACCAACAATGATGTATTTTAATCTCTCCAACAACATCCTTGAACAGTCCCCTTTAACACATATGGACTTGCCTGAAATTTGAAGTCTATTTAATAGTTGGATGTCCCTTAATATTTTGTCTCTTTATTTAAACTTCTGTTGCTTGTTAGAGCTACTTACAGTGACTACTGCAATAGCACTATTATGTCACCTTGTCTAACAACGAGCCATCTCATCTGGATGAGAGTTCCCTCTGTTCTCTAGTTATAAATAAACACATACATATATAAACTCTCAGTCTTGTATTATCCAGATCCTTTCTTTTCAGTTGAATTTATTGTTTTGTTTTCTGATTATAGAAATAATATGCACATGTTAAGAAGATTTGTATACTGTGGAAAATTACAGATGAAAAATAAAATATCTTGTAACTCCAGTACTTAGTTTTTCTCTCTGTGGTTGTATTGATCACGTCTGGAGCTTCTCAGGAAAGAAGCAAATACATTTAGCTTTATATCCCAGTCCTAGAAAGTATGTGATATGTTAGAAATTCTATAATTTTGAATAAGTGAATGAACAGTGATACTGTCACAAGAGTGATACTGTTAGTAAATTTTTACATCAAATTATATTTTCCATTTTATACTAATGTATAATAATACTAATGTATAACATACTTGATAAGGGTAATGAAGCTATATAATAATTAAATTTGTTTCCTGAGATAAACATGATGCTTCCTAACAGCAGAAAGATGATCTAAAGTAGGTGTCATACATTAAAACTTGGCAAAATTTGAAAGACACAACTGGATTCTATCTGGGACTGGCACTATTCAGATGCTCTGTTATTCATTTTATGGAGAATAAAACTGTGAGTTAAGGTTGTATACCTAAAAAGTGAATTAGATATGAGTTTACTTGATGCCCTTTAATTATAGGCAGGACTCGGTGTGAAATTTAACACAAAACCATCGTTATTCTACATAAGATATTTGAAGAATGTTTTTTATTGCTTTGTTTCTTCCTTTCTTTTTTTTTTAACAGAAGTGATCTAAATTGAAAAATTTGATAGAAATCTAAGTAGTGTTTTCCATTTTCTTTCCGTTTGGTTTTAATGAAGAAAAAAGCTTTTAATTGTATAATTGAGCAAAGAGTTGACCATGCGAAGAATTTGTACTTGAAAGTACGTCTTTCATGTCCACACAGCCTGCAGGGACCCAAATGAAGCCTCCACCATCAAACTGTGACAGGACTGGGAAGCAAAACATTTTGGTGAAAACATTTTCTTTCAACTCATGATGAAATTCAATTTCCCCTTAGTGAATTTGGAATCCTTCAGCGCAAAGTTTTCTTTTCTGTTGTAATATAGGTTGGTTCATAAGTGAGTCTTTCTTTACCTAAACATTTTAAACTGTTTGGAAAATCATTGGGAATTCCAAATTTATTACTGACTTAAATTATAGAGTAACAGTCTAAGCAAATAATTATTTAGGAAGAATTAGAAGATGTGGTTTGTTTGTCTCTTACCTCCTTTCTTCCAAGCATTTCTAAGTATTCAGTGGATGAAGTAATCACTTACTACTCTCCTCATTACATGGTTGGCAGATGACACCTTTGCCCTGATAATGGTTTTAAAGACTAGAGATAAAATGGCAATCAGTTCAACCCACACCTGGGCCCAAGAGGCAAAGTAGGCCCCTCTGAGTCCATCATTAAAAGGGAAAATGACTACTAAGCTGTTAAACTCAGTTTCCGTGGAGAACTTATTCTGTATTTTTTAAGGATTCCAGTTTGGAAAGAACCCAATGATCTAAGGCTTGCACAGTATCAGGTTTCACTGCTGAATAAGAAAACACAGAACATAGAATTAAGAAATTCATTAATTAGATGGTCATAAATTTGAGAGTGAAAAGGCAAATTGGGTATTTTGAAGTAATTAACGGCTTTGGAAGATGAGCAGCCAATTTAAGGTGATTAGCTAAATGAAAGGAAAAGCTCACTTTAGATCTTTGAAAAAAAAATCACAGGGCCCACATCAAGCATGGGTGCTAGTAATGGCCCCTCCTCCCCATCTAAATATTTGGCTGGTCCTAAAAGGCCTTTCAAAGCAGAAAAGACTTATGAATCCCAGTTTACAGCAGCACATACAAGGACATAGCAGGCATCTGTCAGGAGCACCTCTAGGGGTCTGGTACCGGTCCTGGCTTTCATTTACCGTGTCCCTTCATCCTGGGGGTACTGGGAGAGCCAAATGGAAAAATATTTTTTTTTGTGGAATTTAGTTTTGAAGATCATTGATTAATTGCTGTACAGCCCCAAATCTATTTTGGAGGGATGTATGTACTCATTGAACAATTATCCCCTAAAATGAGTCAGATTTTTTGGAAGACATCTCTTAGATTTTGTGGCAATTCCTACTACAGCTTATTCTCACACGGCCAACATCCTATGAAGTTGACACCTAAGAAACAAATGCTATAACCAGGCAATTGAATATAGTAAGAAATCTTAAATTAAAGTTGGAATCTTAAATAATACTCCATTAATCATAAATTATTTCTATTTCACATTACAGGATATATATATATAAGCATCAGGCATGAGCAATAACTATCAATTTAATAAGCTATCATATACTATTTCAAAGAAAATATGATTAAAGATGAATTCTATAAAATAGTTTCAGTACAGACTCAAAGCCAAACCAATGAATGTCCGATACAGAAAAGCATCCATAAAAACATACGCAAACCTATTCTGACAACCACTGGCCAATTCGTAAACTCTAGGCAACAAGTCTTTAGTTGTAGCAAAGGGTTTATTTTTTTTTAAATAAAATAATGCAGTTAAGGTCAAAACCAATGATCTCAAGTCAAATATCTGCTTTCCAAGATTGTTGTGCAATTAGTTATGCATTGGTTTTTTTCCAGAGGAGACTGGAACCAAAGTCCCTGCCACTTGGCATTGAAATGAATAGTCCCAAGGCTATTTTTCCTGTGTGCAGGTGCGCAATAGGGTAGAGCCCATCTGTGGACCCTGGCTCAGGGTTTGAGCAGAGCAAGACTAACTCACCCTCTGCCCTCAAGCACAGTGAGCTATCAGAAAATATCGACCACATTTCAAAGCCAAAGTCTGAAGTTTTCATTGTCTGGTGGCTTTCTTTTTTTCTAGAATGTCTCAAACTTGAGAGTCTCACCACTACTGGAGCCTCAGCAGATCTGGGCAGGCAAGGACCAGTCCCCAAGGACACATGATAGGTAATATTAGAAGCTCCCCAATTAAGACAGCCCCATCACCTATAATAATGAATATGCCCAAAATTGTTACCCAAATATTCCAGTGAACCTTAGAAACCAGGGAAGCAATAAAATGATTTTCCTGATAGAAGATAGTGTCTTGTTCACATGGGAATTTCAAATTAAATGACTTTGGGGAAGTTAGATACTTGCACAGCAACCCATATTTAGATGACATTGCAGAAATATGTGTCATTCCATGTTGGATACTAGAGTTTTGGGTGTAAGGGTAGTGTATTTAGATTAAACTGGGAGCAAAGTTGCAATATGGGAGAGTGTAACTGAGAACTGAGTGTGCCAGAAAGGAAAGGACACTCAGAACTCTCCCAGATCAGACATTCGCAAAGCTCCATGAGCTTCAGGACCATAAGGAAACTTGTTGACAGTGCAGACTGATGCCCAAACTCTACTCCGGGGATGTGGAATCTGGGAATCTTCTTGGCTCTGAGTCCATATTCTGTGGAAGACACTAGGGAACACTTGGCTGACTCTTGGGATTTGTAGCAAAAGACTAGAGAGGCCAAGTCCCATGCTCAAAGGATCTTAGTATGATATCATCTATCTCTTTGGGGCAGATCCCTGGAAGCTGGCACTCAGAGATGACAGCACATCACTGCTGCCCTCACTGGGACATTCTGCTGTTGCCAAAGTGGTGACTGCTTTTGCTACGAGCAAAAAAAGTATGATTCAGTCCCTGGATGTGTGGGAAAAATATAATGGGAGGTACTGAAGTATCCTGGCTCTTGTAGGAACCAAGAGCGCTGGGTTCAAGTGCTGCTTTAACAACGAGTTTCTTTTTGTTGAATCACCTGTTGACTTTGCTTCATGCATGGATCCTAATTGGGCTGGGCCGGAGATGTCTCATTTTTGCTAGATCTCAAGTAATGAGTTTCATCAGAGGCAGAAATATGCAGCTTCCTTCTCTTATTTTAGCCACTTAATTATTTTATGAACAAGATAATTATACTAATAGCTAAAAGTTAATTAGAGCTACATGGCAAGCAATGTCCTAAGCAATTATATGTTGTTTAGCATTTAATCCATGCAATAATCCAAAACTACTAAACCCATCATCTTTCTTTCATTTTTTTGTGTTTATGCATACTGGCGATTGAACACGGGCCCAACATATCCCCAGCCCATTTTGATTCTTGGTTTGTTTTTTTTTTTAAGATCTTGCTGAGTGACTAAGTTGCCCAAGCTGGATACAAACTTGATATTTTCTTACCTCAGCCGTCTAGAGTGCTGGGCTGACAGGAGTGTGCCACTGTGCCTGATTTGAACCCATTTTTCTGATTCAGAGATTGAAGTCCAGAGAAGTAAGTCATTTTTCATATAGCTACTGAATGGTAGTTAACAGAATAGACAAGGGTAGAAACAAAATAGAAAAGCAGAGTATGATGGCACAAACCCACCAAATATTAACTGTTCTTTAGCACATTATTTTGCCCTTTATATTTCTCCACTTAAACCAGTTAGGCTCATTTGTGCTCATCACTTTGGAGAATCACAGAGAGACATTCTGACTCTTATTTTCCACTTGCTGAGGCTTTTAGAGGAATTGAGAGGAGGCTGCACACAGGTGAGTTGTGAGAAAGCACTCAGAGGGAAGTCTGCACACTCACACACGTGACAAATGGTACCTGAGCTTGTGAGAGAGAACTGTGGAAGAGAATGAGTGAGTAGACATTGCATTGATTGTAGAGCCTGAGCTTCTTACGACATGGTGGAGACAATTGGTCAAAATCCTGAAAAAGGTTTAAGATAACAAGGAGCAGAGGGATTAGGCCTCATTCCTGGGGAAAGCCAGAAACTGGAGAAGGACAACCAGTACCCCTGATGTTCAGGCAGAATTTCTATAGTCCATGGCTTCAGATCCAAGGGTCAGAGTGTTTGGTCTTTGTCAAGGAGCAGCATAAAATACACAGAGAGAAATGTGAGACCCGAGAGGACTTGGGGAAGAGGGCAAGCTGAGGCAGAGGACAACGCACTGCTGTCCACATGGATTCATGGCAGTGTGTCTATGTGGACTCTTCCTAAATCTACGCACCCTTACCCGACTACAACTTGGGGTAAATCAAGTGAAATCTGGGTTTTGTCTACTCTGATAGAATTTGAGCTCAAAATACAACATGATAAATTTTATTTTTTGTATCTTCTGAGTTTTTGAAACTTTATACCCGATGAAGTAGAAATAATTCCCCTTGCTCCAGTCCCTATAGTTACCCAAGAACTAACTGAACACTACTTTTAATTTTTGTGGAGAAGAATTGGTATTTTTGTTGGCCACTGGTTTTTTAATTAGCACATTTCAATGCAAAAATACTACTGGATGACAATGACATTCCTGAATTTCTTTTCTTCTTTTTGTCACTGAGGGTCAAACTCATGATTTTACACTTATGAAGGAGGCACTGGAACCACTGAGCTAAATCCCCAGCCCAGAAATAGGAATAATTCCAAATATGAGAGGCAACAACTTGCTTTGGAACATGGTATGATTTTAATTCTGCCTTTGTATACTTCTGTCATTTTGGTAAAAGGAAAATATACCTATAAATTTTCATCATCTATGGAGATAGAGAATTCAAGGGATTTACTAAATATAAACAGTAACTCTGGTCATTGAAAATATCAGTAACATCAAAAGGAAATGGAAAAGAGTTGGAGAGCCTCCATGTAAACTCAAGTAGTAAGATTATGCTTCTGTGTCCGGTCACTGACTCCTACACTCAAGATCTGACTCAAACAACTTCAGTTTGTGAATTTGCAAAGAGGAATTGTAAAATGAGAGGTGTAGGGAAGAGGAGCAGGAAAGGTCTCATTTGAGGTTTGACACCGGAAAAGATCTCACTACAAAGTCTAGGAGACTTACGCACTTGGAAACACTGAGGATGATCATGTGAAGCCTTTGGCTTTAAAGCATGTTCCTCTCTGGGACCACTTGCTTCTGGCCAGTGAAGGGAAGTCATTTGCAGGTAACATTCCCAAAGATCTTTCTATTCAAATTCATCTGCTGAGATTTCTACCTCCAAACAGATTGCAGCAACAGACTTTGTCTTCCTGTTTGAAGCAACTAACTACCACGCAGGACAAATTATATGAAAGAATGAATCTTAAGGCACAGAGCATTAGGAAAGGAGTTCGAGTTTGAGTTTTCCAGATTGTTGCCTAGGGAGAATTTACAGGGAACCAGCAGTCTCCCTGGGTTGAGGAAAAAGAACTGAGATCCAGAGAGACCAAAGTAGCTAGAGTTTACAGAAAAATAGGAATGTGCAAGCCACAGAAAGACTCTGGGAATCTGTGGGGAATGTTCCTCAAGTGTGCAAATGATGATGTGTATTCATATACAGTATTCTGTTTAAAAATCATTACCGTCAAGGACACATTATCATTAATTCATTAATCTCAAAATACCCCCTTCACTTTGAACATGGTTATCCTATCATTCTTGCCATTTTTGTAGCAGTTCTGCAAGTCTTTTATGAGTGTCTTTAGGGACTATGATTGAAAATATGTGGAATGCTGCTGCTGAGTGCCGTCCAATGGGAAGGCAGGCGCATAAAAACATTATGGTGGGTCTTCATCCACCTTTCTCATTAGATACAGCACCAAAACCAAGGGACACGCCCCTAAGGTGAATTGAATTTTAGTCTCTCTCTTCCTTCCTTCTTTTTTCTTTTCTTTGTCTTATTTTTCTTTCTCATTCTTTCCTACTCCACCAGTTGGTTAGAAGGTCAGAGTTTTGCTATGTGCTAGAGCCTCAGCCCAGGCCTAAAAGTGGTGAGGCAAACTGATCCTAGGCTGAGATCTTCATAACTATGACCCAAAAGTAACCCTTTTCTATTTGTAAGTAAATTATATCAGATATTCGTTACAGTAACAGAAAGATAATTAATGCAAATGGGAAAGGGGAAAAAATAACCAAAACAGTCAATCTAGAACTCTAGGCCCGGTGAAAATGTTTTTCAAAAAAAGAAAACTGAAGGTTTTTAGACATAAAAAAGCTGAAAAACTTGAAGAAGAAATAATGAGAGTCATTCTTTAGGCAGAAGGAAATGACTCCATTTGGAAACACAATCTACACAGGAGAAAAATTAACAGAGATGACACCTGCATGGATAAATATTTGTGATTTTTTTCATATTATTGACTTTTACTTAAAAAATTTTATTATTTATTTAAATAATAAATATATTAGGACTATAACATGTAAAAGTAAACATCACATGTCATGAATGTCATGATGTGAAATATTGTAAGGTTTTTATTCTATATAATGCAGTGATGTAATATCATTTTTAAGGCACACCAGACTAACTGAGGGATGCTATAGAGCCGAAAGCAGTTACTAGGTCAAACAAAAAGTTGTAGCTATGAGAACAAAAAAGAAGCATGTGAAGACATAAAAATACTCGATCCAAAACAAATCAGAAAAAGAAGAAAAGGAGAGTAAAGAACAAATGGAAGAAAAAAGAAATATCACTGCCTTAAAATGGATTGGTGTATATTTCATCAAGATGTACATGTTCAGTATATTGTGTTTATACTGCAATAAAGTTGTTGGGAGAAAAAGAGAATAAATTTGCAAGTAAGTTCCACCGTGAAGAGAGCTTCTATGTTAGAAAAGAAATTGTTATGGGTTGAACTGTGTTCCTCTAACATCCCACGGTGAAACCTTATGTAGAAAGAGTCTTTACTATTCAAGTTTAACTTGTATCATTAGCATAAGTTTACTCCAATATGACTGCGTCCTCCTAAAAAAGAGGACTCATGTGTTTCCCTAGCTTAGCCGGCTCAGGCTGTCATAACAAAATACCATAGCTTGGGTCGCTTAAACCACAGATTCATTTCTCACAGTTCCGTGCACTGGTGCGTCCAAGATCAAGACGCCAGTGACGTGCTTCCTGTGAGGCCTCCTCTGGGCTTCTACGTGGCTGGCATCTTGGTGTGTGTTCACAGGACCTCCCCATGCATGTTGTGTCAGCACGGAGGAAAACTTGCTGAATCCGTGCACCTTAGAACTGAGGCTCGATCCGCAAAATGAAACCGGAACACGCCAACAATGAGGAGAATTTTCTTTTATGTGTAGACCAGCACCGAGCGTCTCAGCGTTTAGAGCAATGTTTAGCTTGTTCCCTGATAAAACAGTGTTCTGTTGCAGTGCTCCTGCCCCATGCTTCTTTGTCCTTTCGGTTTATATCGCTCCTTCTAAAAGCGGCTCTCTACGGGTTCACATCTGGACTCTTTGAGGGGGGAGCAGCCTAGAAGCCCTTATGTAAACCTTTGCACTTAGATTAGTCTTAGAAGGCGGAGTCAATTCCTTCAAAGCGTGTTCAGCACATTTAGCATATTTAAGGGCACCTGCTTAATCTTTCTTTCCCCGAGCACTTCTGGTTGCGTCTTGCAGGCACACTCCCCTCTCCAGCCCTGCACAAGACCACAAGCTCTTTAACATTACACATGTGAGGAGAGACTTCTAAACTTCCCTAGAGTCAAACTGACCATGAAAGAACAATGCTTTGAATTCAAGACATCCAGACAGCCATGACAGTGCAACTGAAGACCCTTATGAAATAGTACTTCCAGAACTGCTTCAGAAAGTGGCAAGAATGGTGAGATGAGTGTTAGTTATGTGAAAAGGGAGAGATTTACAGAGAGGTTAATGACGATGTGTCTTTAAGTTTTTAAAAATGTAACTATTCACTGTATTTTTCAATCACACCCCATACACGCTTCGCTTACAGCTCAGAAGGAACCAACTCTACTTAATTTTGAACTTTAGCCTCCAGAATTATCAGACCATAAATTTTGCTATTTAAGACACCAATTTTATTGTTCTGTGTTAGGGAAATGTATTGGATAAGGAAACTTTTAAAATCTTGATTGAATGATCAAGGATGTCACTAAGGGCACGATTTCTTCAGAGCTTAGCACAAGCAAAACAGTATTTCTGTTCCGGCCACATTCAAAGTTACTCGAACATCTGACCTCTTCTGAAATAAGAGCCAATCAATACTGGTGGTGCAGGAGAACAGTTTAGAAAGATATTGCCCTTTTCTTTTATCCATAAAGAAAAATAACCTGGTTCTGCATTCCTTATTCACCTTGAAAGAACACACTATAACTACTGCTTTATATAATTTTAAATACCTCCAGGATCCATAAAGAAACTCATATACAAAACAAAAGTTCAAAAATCATTTTGTGATTTTTGAAAATTTCCCTGTTTCGATGAACAAAATCAACTCTTCTAAGAAGAAAGTGTGTGCACATCATATTTTATGTGAAATTAATTTAAGTATTGAGTTACTATTTAATAACTTATAAACTCCTAACTAACTGAAACTACCTACCTAAGGTTAAATAGCTGGATACAATTAAAGAATTTTCTAATGCATAATTCTATCGTGAGTTATCAATACACTAATATTTTTTAGAGAAGACTTGGATATTTACCTTTTAGAATCTGATTCTAATACTACATTGCATCCCGTAATCCAGCCTATAGGTGCAGAAACAGCTTCTTATTTAAATTTTTCCTGTTTGTCTAAGAAAATGTGTGTTTCTCTTGAATAAAGAAAAATTGGAAAGATTTTGCACACAATATCTTATACAGGAAAAAATATACAAGCTTGAGGAAAAGGGAAAGAAAGGAAGGACAGGGCAGGGAGAGGAGGGGAAGGGAAGAGAGAAGGAAGAAGTAGGAGATGCCAGGATTAACTCTTTGGATAATGTAGTATCTTGCACACAGTAGACTCTATTTTTCTTCATCTTTCATTATAAAAGTTTATAAAAGATTAGGTCCTTTATTTTAAACTAAATTAATTAAATGAGAACAAAAGTCTTTCTTCTTTAATAGTACCTTAACTATGTTACATTGTTTGCTTTTGCAACAAACCTTGTGAAAGAAGCACCAAAAAGGGAAATTTACAGAATAAGAAATAGTCTGAGAGAGATTATGTAGTTTGTAAAATCACCTAGCGAGGGAGGGGCCAAGGGAGGCACAATTCAGGTTTCTAATTCTCAGTCCTGTGCCTTTCTTTCTCTTTCCCTTCAGGCCATACGGAAGCCAATCTCTCACACCACATCATTCAGGGTAGTTTGTCAGCTGGGTTTATGTTACAATAAAATATAACTTTCCAGCACGATCCCTTGAGCTTGCACTGTTTGAACCGATCAAGGTCTATTTCTAGAATATAGATGGAGGCAAGTAATATACTTTGATCCTACTACACAGGATATAGTCTCAAGCTTCAATTTCTAAAGCATACTTGTTAATACTATCTAATATAAAAGTGACAATGAAACATCTTATTCCATTTATTTTCATGCTCAAGTAGAATGGTCTCCAAGAAGCAACTGAATTATAGTTAAATTTATACTTATAAATGTTATCATCAGGAAATTATTGGGCTTGATGTTATCATTTCTGTAATTACAGAAGAAATATCCATTCCATTAGAAGTTACCACATATGGGTGTAATTGCTATGCTATTACAGAATAGTTGCATGATACGGTTATTCTTGTTACACAAACTATAAATTATGTACCAAACAAAATACAATTTATAATGAAAAACAACATGGCTTAAAGTAGCTACCAAACCCAAGTGGTGCTCTGTGGTTGTATGAAGTAATTAAGCTATTATTTAAGACTCACAAATTTAGAAATTACAAAGTGCTTATGAGATGCTAAATGGAACTTAAAATAGTTACGAACCCAACTGGTTGATGAGTTTTGTTGTACCAACTGATGATTGCATCATTATTTTTTTCTGAGATAGCAACTAATCTATTTTATTTGCCTCTATTTATTTGCCTCTACTCAGAAAATCTTAGATTCTCAAAGTTGGAAGAAAACACTTACACCTATTTTTCATGCAGACTATAGAGATTTCCTGCTGAAAGTAACAGGACTAGTTATTTTGCTTCTTTTTGAGCCAAGACAGATTAGAATTCTGTAAATCAGTACAGTTCATAAAGCAGTTAAGATTTTTTAGCTACATGGGATGGGTGACTCAAGTCATGTTAGCATAAAGGAAAGAAGAAATTTACAACCTTGGGTAATTAAATAGCCTAAGATTACTGCCCCTCCAAGTGGCTTGATGGAAGTGTTAAAATGATGTGATAAATTCTATTCCAGCCCATCATTTTAAAAATACTTGATTGAGTCTTTCTGTTGGCTCTCTTCTCAGGCCTTCTGCTTATAGTGGTAAGATGTCCACCAGAAAACCTCAGTACAATCTCCCAGATTAGTAATTCTGGTGGAGAGAATTTCTCTTTCCTAAGAGCTGAAGAGGCAAGTGGAATGTTCTGATTGGGTATTCTCTATCACATGACTTTCCTGAGCCAATCACGATACATAGGTGTTTTCATGGTCTAATTCTAGGTCGCATGAACATTCTTAGTTAGACCCAGTAGGGCAGTGCCAATCCCAAAGGAATACTATGATGCTGTTAATAAAGAAGAAAGAGCAAATGTTGAGCAGAGAAGTGCAGCATATGCCACAACAGGCAAGATTTATTATCCTCTTCTTAAAACAGATACTTCTCATCTTTTTCTTTGAGAAAAGAAAACCCCTGGAAGATGAGTTCTGCTGAAAATAAAATGGATCCGGTGAACAAACTGCCCCAAGCTGGACGCTGACATCCATGCTGTTGGCATTTGCCATGGACACAACCAGAAGAGTAATAACAAGTTTACAGAAGCTCTTTCTTTCCTTTTTCATCCAAAATGCATTACTCTGGACACAGTGTTCTTTTTCTTCGATCCAAAGAGAACTGATTCACCAGTCTTCTGAGAGTACTTCCATTTTTCTTCTCCTTCCTTTTAAATACTAGGTATGCATGAGTCAAGATCTCAGCTGACAGCATTCACTGTCCACAGGACAGTCTGGTGAACCACAGGCCACACTCAACTAATGATCTGAGAATCACAGGGTCAGGAATGGGGTGTCTATGTGCGTACGGGCAAAGAAGACATTGCTTGGTGCTAGGGAAGCTCACAACTTTAGTAGGAAAACAGTCAGCCTTGAAAATTAGAGATCAAAATGCCAGCCCATTCAGCCTGTCCTGGCCTCACCTGCCTCCCAGAGGAGCCACTGAGCAAGAGTGACAGCAGGTGAGGCGAGGCCAGGCTGGCCGGGCTGGCATTTTTCATCTCTAGATTGATATAGATGGAGGCGAGGAAATAGCCTAAGATTACTGGCCCTCAAAGTGGCTTGATGGAAGTGTTAAAATGATGTTATAAATTCTGTTTGAAAGATTTCAAACTGGCATTTTTCATCTCTAGATTTCAGGGTTGATTATTTTCCAATGAGATTTTATTTTTGGGAAAAGAGGGCTGGATGTAGCACCTACCGGTTATTCCTCCTGGCTGCCACCATCTAGCCTTCTTTTCCCAAATGAGAATTATGTAACTCATAAGTTTTGATGGGAGACGCACAGACATCCCCATCAGAGAAGCTGAAACAGCCCCAGACTCACTTTCCAGGCCCTCTTGCTTGTAGTGTGTGAACCTGAGACTTGGGCTCCATCAGCTGAATGAACCCATTTCTGTCTTTGAGTAGGGCATCAAAGATACAACACAACAAGGATTAAGAAGACTGTTTGCTTGCAGTGAAGGCCACTGCTATGAGAGCAAGTTCCTGCAGTATGGAGATTAAGGAGCCATACAATAACTGAGCCCAGTGTACGATTCACTTATATTATAGCCTCATTGTGCGTGTAGGGCATCATGATGGCAGCTGTCGGCCCATTCTGTCCTTGAACCCATTCTGTAGAGCAGTTTTGGTCTTGTGGGTTGCTGTGGCACCTCAGGCATGGATTTTGAAGCACTTTCAGAATGCCTCTACACTCAATATTTTCTTTTTCACCCCTAAAGTAAGCCAGAATTAACATCTGTGGCTTGCACCCCAAAACTCAGGCTGATATCAAAGTTCTTATCCTATGCATCTGCAGGAATGGACATATTGTTTAGAAAGATTTTACAGTGCTATAATAAAGGGGAAGAATTGCAAGGCTGTCTCTGTCCCATATCAGTCAGTGATTTACTGACTTATGCTTTCATTCGTAGTCTCAACTGTAAAAGGAGATAGTGATGTCTACATCCTAAGACTGCAGCAAGGTAAAGCACCTAGCATAGCTTTGAAACAGTGAAAACCTCAATGAGGGCCGGGGGATTTAGCTCAGTGGTTTTGGCGCCTATCTTGCAATTGCAAGGACCTGGATTCAATCCCCCAGGAACCACATACAACACCGGGCATGGAGACTCATGCCCAGCAGCAATCAGAACCACATACCACAGTACCGGGCGTGGTGGCTCACACCTGTAATCCCAGCACTCGGGAGGCAGAGGCAGGAGGATTGCTGTGATATGAGTTTGAAGCTGAGCTCAGAGCCAACCTGAACCACAAAGTGAGACCCTGTCTCAAAAAAAACCCCAAAACAAACAAACAAACAACAACAAAAACTCAACATGTGCTATTTCATTTATTAAAGAATTCTTAAGAGTGTTTTGGTGTAGCTTCTGAGATACTAGAGACATTTCGACCATAAAGGAATAAAATGAGAGACTTCTATTTAAATACTAAGTGTCTGTCAGTGAAGATATTGAAACATTTTTAAATTTGTATAATTTTCTGATCTGCTTAAATAAATGCATCCGCAGGAGTGGGCTTGATAAAGAGAGGAGAAAAGCTCAGGTTGGTAGGGAGGTGACTCTTCTGTGTTTCCTGGTAGGGGTGAGTACTCTCCATCAGCTTAGCTTACAGTTTATCCCTATAAAAACATATATATGGCCCAGAAAGCAAAATCTCTAGCTTGCAATTCCCATGATTCCCATCCTTATTCCTTCGTGCGCCAAATGGGTCTGGTTAGATAAGGAAGGGTCTGGAACAGAAGACAGCTTTGAAGCCAGGGTGGGGGAGGGGGCTAGCAGCACAGTAGAGGTGGGGCCTGGACCACCACAGGGGGGAGGAGTGATTTCCAGTTCTACCTTGGCCCTCCTAAAAGTGGGAGATTGACTCCTATTTTGCTCTGGAATTTTACTGTGAAACCAAAAACGCATGTGCTTATTTTCCTTTTGGACTATAATTATAGTACAGAATGGTCCCTAACTCTTGCTGGCCTGAACCCTCAATACTCAGGCAACTGTATCAGAAATTGGAGATGACAGGCATGGTAGAAGGATTGAGAAAGAAGAGAGAGAGAAAAAAAAGGTCCATGTTACTAAGTTAATAACCAGAATAAGATCTAAATGAGGGCAGTTCACTTACAATCCCACATACTATTTCTTCAACAGAGTCATTCTGTGGTTTGTAATCAAGTGTCTGAATTCTGAATTTATAGGCCCCAGGATGGTAAGTGTGGTTATATGGTATTTAGCAATTTTGTGTGGTGTTGTGCTAAATATGGAAAAGTCAGAAGAGTATTTCTGTGCTTTTCTTTGGAGTGTACTCTCAAAGTTGGGTAGGGCAATTGCTAAAAAAAAAAGGACTTATTCACATGGGAAGGAGGCAATTGAATTTATCTACTTTGGACCCTTAATTTTTTCTGAAAAACTTTTCTTTAGAATATGCCCAAGCCACCTTTTGTGCTCATGAAATTATATGTGTATCTCCAAATTTTGAAATACTTAGTGCACAGATATGAACTTCTGGTGCACAAGAAGACAGGATATCCAGGTCGTTACAGACTTCCAAGAAAAGGGCAGTTTAGGCTGGGAGTGAGGAGAGAGGTCAGAGACTAGATCTCTTTGTCCCTCCCGGAAGTTTAAGCAGGGGGTCAAGGCTCGAGGCAGGGCCTTGGATCTCAAAACATTTCTTGGCTTGTGTGAGCCAAAGGCACTTAATGGGAAGAATTTGAAGCCTGACAGCTTAGGATTTGAAGGTTTACTCTGGCACTTTCTGCGACAGAATTTGAGGAAAAAGCATTCAGTGATCTAGATGGTCATTACCATCTTAAGGCTCAAGGGTAGGACTGAAAATTTGACCTAAAGTTTTCCCATTTCCTATACCAAATAACATTCTTTCAAAATCTGTGGTATTATAGAGATTACAAAACCAGTTATGCTTGAATTATTTTTCAATTTAATTTAAAAATTACACAAAGTAGTCAACATATTTCTTACTGTTTTGCAAAGTATTTCAGCATACCTCAGCCTCCCACTGTTTTCTCAAAAAAACATCTAACTGGGAGCCAGGGATTTGGCTCAGTGGTTCCAGCACCTGTCTTGCAAGTGCAAGGACCCAGGTTCAATCCCCGGTAGCCACATACCATACTGGGTGTGGAGACTCACGCCCAGCAGCAACCAGTATCACATACCACAGTGCCGAGCATAGTGGCTCACACCTGTAATCCCAGCACTCGGGAGGCAGAGGCAGGAGGACTGCTGTGATGTGAGTTGGAGGCTGAGCTCAAGGCCAGCCTGAACTACAAAGCGAGACCTTGTCTCAAAAAAAAAAAAAAAAATTAACTATCTTTAAAACTCAAAGTCACCTCGAAGATGCAAAGATTCATTACTAAGTCATTAAATGTCCTTATTAAGGAATATAATTTAGGTTGTTATAAAAAATCTCCAAAAAATATAATGACTTAATAATACAGAATAAGCCAAATAGGAGCTATGGTCTCACACTGGAGTTCTGCTGGCCATAGACATTGCCAAATCCTCACCCAGCTGCAGCTGGTTAAGACCATGTTACTTAGTTTTCTCACCTGTAACGTGACAATTAGAGTGATGACTCCCCAGGGAGGCTGTGAGATTAAAAATACTAAAGCATTCCTCACATGGCGCAAACCACGGTAGGTGCTCAATAAGTCATATCAAACAGTAATAACACATGACTAGTCCAAGGATTCTATCGCCTAAGACAACTATTTAAAGAAAACCTACTTATTTAAATGTAAAATTTGTACCATTTGAAATAGACAACTTTATTTATAGCTAAAATGATTATGAACTTATAAAAGTTATATATTATAAAGTTAGGTATCATGATGAATTTGTATCAGTCAGTGCTCATTAGAGAAACAGATTTAAAATAAAAATATGTGTATTATACACATATGTTTTATATGTATTTACAAGATTGGCTGGCAATGGCAGCCCACAGAGTCGGGCTGGGAGAATGCAGAAGGGCTGGGCCTACTGGGACCGGAAGGATGTGGTCAAAAGTCAAAGGTGTGCTCAAAGCGAAATGGGGTGAAGGGAGAAAAATAATGAGATTATAACAAAAAAGAAAGGAAACAAAATTTATGTATATAGGGGGTAGGGGTGGTAGGGTGGGTAGGGCTATGGGAAAAAATGAGAATTAAGTTGTGTCATATACTGGTACAAAGTCTCATTGTTGAGTGCAATCATGATGTGTATACGTAATGTACCAATAAAGATTAAAAAAAAAGAAAGTCAAAGGTGTGGAGCTCACCGTGGAGCTGGTGTCAGTTGGTGTCAGGAAGCTGAAGGCTCTACACGGCGAGACTAGAGAATCTGCTCTGAGCCAGGAGACGAGCATCCATGGTGAAGGCAAAGACTGAGCTGCTCCCAGGAAACTGAAAGGAGCCTTTCCTTCCTGCCCTTTTGTATTCCACTCGGGCTACAATCCTGTAGGTTCATGCCCCTGACATCTGGAGAGGTCTACCCTCTTCACACCCAGAGCTATGCTAATCCAAATGGTTGGCCATTTCTTACTCGGTATTGTGGTGTGGGTCTAGATGTCCCCTCAAAGCCTCACGCAGCCAGAGCCGGCTTTTCACAGGTGATTGAATCTAGAGCGTGTGATCACTAAATCAGCACGCTGACTGGTTTGGCATCACCCTAATTCAAGGTAAATGGTTAAGATAAAAGGGGCAGAAAGATGCTGTTCAGAGTTCCTTGTTGCGTTTTCATTTTTGCCTACCTACCATGGCTTCCTGCCTTGGAGCCGGCCAGCTGTGGACTGAAACCTTGGCGAACTGTAACTCAGATAAACCTTCTCTCCTTTAACTTTGGGTGTCAGGTATTTTGTCTCAACCACTAGAAAATGAACTAAGACACTCAAGTAGTCAATAACCACAGAAATTCTTAAGAGTATCTCCCAAGAGAGCCTTCTTTTCTAGCTCCTGTATGCACATCAATTCAGCAACAGTCAAGAGCACATGTATCATTACAGTTTAATGAGCATCAAGCTGAATGCCCTCCCTGTAACTGGCTTCACCGAGTGCTGCCGAGTTGGCATACTCCTTCCTCTGTTGACAAGACTCCCGAGAAGAATGGAAATGCCAGACAGGTATTCTCATCACGGGGTGGTGGAAATAACTAATAAGAGACAATATTAATCTGCACTTGTGATATCAGGCAGTGAACCTCCCCCTCTCCCTCTCCTCCTCTCAAGTTTCTAGCCAGGATACCACGGCCTGCCCTGAGGTAGGGGACAAGCTGCAGCTCTTCCCCTGGAGGTTCTTTCTGTGCATGGAGGCTGCCTTCTCCGTGTCCTGCCCTACCAGTTCTCAGGACATGGAGGGAATGCTGGCTGCCTCCATCTCATGCCTACTCTTTCCTAGATCACAGACAGGGCCCTCTCATCCTCAAGCCACAGGGTCTTCACATACTTTTCTTTCTTGCTCACAATCATTATCTTTGTAACCACTTACTTTTCCTGTCACTCCCATGACATTTTCTTTGCTGGTTGTCAGTCAGTTCCCATCTCCCCTCCACTCACTCTATTCAGCTTCGGCTCATTGCCCCCGTCTGTGGCACATAAAGTCGTATCACCTATTGGCCAAACGTCCGCCATGTTGTATGCCTTTGCGGTGTAAGGAACATTCAAAGTTCTGGGACACAAAACAGATGAGTAAATGCTTATTTTAATGTAGAAAGACCTTAAAATGTTTCATTTAGGATCTAGTACTTGATGGGTGAATAAAAATACTACAAAGAGAAGGGGAGAAATTTCAGGCAGGAAAAAATGAAAAAAAAATCAAAGTCAGGAAGGCATAAAAATTCATAGGGTCAAGAATAATGTTTCCTACGAGTGAGCATTAAATGTGTGGTGGAAAATACGGTAACTGGAGATGGAAGTGGGAAGGGAGGTTGGAGTCATGCCACAGAGGGCTAAATATCCATCCATCCATTTGTCTACCCATCTACATGCACATGAGGTATGTTTGAAGAGAGAAAAGAAAATAGAAAGATGGATGGATTCATCTTTAAAATGTTGGTAGAGGGATATGTTAGACATGGCAGTGATATGACAGGCATGGCTTAGCACCTTGGGGTAAAAAGAGCAATAGGAGAATCTAAAGACAAAGACTTAGTCAAAAAAGATTAAATCAAGAGAGGTATGTCATGAGATGTTATTTGAAACTGAAAATTTTAAAAAAGAGTCAGAGATAATTCTGAGGCATTTTGAATTCCTATGCTTTCTCTCTGTCGAGACAGACAGACAGGCCGATCTTTACCCTACTTTATCCACACCACTGTTACTGTACATTCACCTAGACTATACCATCAAGTGACAAAGAATTCAGTACATGCACAGTAATCTAGATGTGCTTCAAGGAGCTCATTGTTTTCTCAGAAAAACCGGGCATCTGGAATAGGTTATTGGGAGGTTATGGAATTTTCTTCCCTGGAGCTCTTTTCCAAGATAGATACCCATCTGTCCATGATGGCATAGGTGTGGTCCTTCTGCAGCCTGGGAGGTGGCCTACTGAGTCCACATGATCCCGTCCAGGCTTACAGTTCTATGCCTCTACATCATTTTATGGCTTAACCCCAAGGTATATTATTCACTTGGTAAAATAAATAATGAGATGAAGCTGGAATGTTTTAGGGACACTGTCATGGAATGCATTCAATTCCTAAAATTAAACAGCAAGTCTTCTAAATATATTATAAATAATATTATGCATCAAGATTTCCCAAAGTGTGTTTGAAGAAATTAGTGTGGAAATCTTCTTGCTCCCCAGAATGGAAAGTGGTCAGAATTCAAAATATTATTAGCATAGAAAAGTCCAGAGATATTGTATAAGAAAGAAGTTTTTAGAATTATACAGAGTTTCTCAAAAATATTGGGATACGCATGTATCCTATATATGTCCATTTGTTATGGTTTAGATCTACAGTGCACCCCAAAGTCTTCAGAGATGGGGTTTTGGGAAGGTGACTGGATCATAATTTTATCAATGGATTAATCCTCTGATGGGTTTAGAATTTGATGCCTTTACTGGGAGTTGATGGAGGCTTAAAACGCGGCCTGCAGTTAAAGGGGGTAGCTCATGGGGGAGTGACTCTGCCTTTCTGCTGCTTCTGCTCTTTTTCATTTTCTGCCACAAAGTGAGTAGTTTCGTTCTACTCACCATGATATTTCTGCCTCTCTACAGTCCTGAAAGAATGGAACCAACTGACTGTGGACCCAATCTTCTGAAAACATGAACCAAAATAAACACTTCATCTTTTAAGTTGCTTTTCTCAGGTATTCTCTCATAGCATTGCAAAGCTGACTAATATGCTGTCCATCTGTGTCTGTCTGTCCAAGCATTCACACACATCATCCACATATCTGTCTGTCTGTCTATCTATCTATCTATCATCAGTCTATCGATCTGTTTTGGTTTGTGTTTATGTCCCCCCAAAGCCTCATGCAGGTGAAGTGGGACTTTCTTTTTAACAGGTTGTTAAATCTGGAACATGTGACACTGGGGTGAAGGGAGCATGATTACTAAACCATCACATGTGAGTCATTAGTTTGGCACCACGCTAGTCCCTGTCGTCTGACCAAGATAAAGGGGGCAGAGAGATGCTGTTAAACTCTCCTGCATTAGCCTTGTGCCCTGTGCCGGCCGTGTGGTTTCTCCTCTGTGGTGCCTGTTGGCCATCCCAGCCTTGGGGCCTGCTGATTATGGACTGAACCCTCTACAAACTATAAGCCACTGCCCCTCTCCTCTAACTTTGGGTATCATGTATTTTGTCTCAGCCATGAGAGAAAAGTAGCTAACACACTATCATCTGTCGTCTCTCTACATTTTAACTCCTTCCAAAAATAGAGTTTCATAAAATATATTTTGGTAAATATTTTTCTAACTTACTTTTCAAATCATAAGAAAATCTAGATGGGATAACACCAATAACAGCTAAGTATGTGCAGGATAATCTCTGGTCAGATAGTTATTTTAAAATTACAGTCTGTTTCTCCACTAAGTGGAGATAATGACACTTAATTCCTATAGTGTTATAAGAACACAGTGTTATAAAATATGTGAAATACTTGACTTAGGGCCTGGGGCCTTGAATAGGCACCAAAATATAGTTTCCTATCTTCTGCTTTTCTATTATGTTTTGAAATCTAATTCATTTTACAAATAAATTAAGTACTTTAGATGCAGATGCTTAGACAATTAAAGCTTTTGGCCTTTTCAAGAAATACTCTCTTCTGTCAAGTAAAAATGCAGAAGGCCAAGTGATCATCCTTCAGTAATCATAACCATATGGAAATATATGTGCATGTGCCCAAAAGCCAACATATACAACTGGAATATTTGTAGGAAGTAATGGGATCCTAAGTACTTTGCTCCATTTTGAAAACAAATATTTTATTTAGTAGCAGAGTTTTAGATTGATAGCAAAATTGAATGGGACATATAGAGAGTTCCAACATCCCCCCCTCCACCACTGGCTGCCTG